>JAQZBX010045122.1:0-21143 GCA_029593785.1 Cabassous unicinctus
GGTGGTGCTAGAGGTGAAGAAGGATTAGGTAAAACGTTTTGCTTGGGTTTTTCAGTTATAGAAAATGGATCTTCCATTTACATTAGTGGAAATGTGAGTGAAATAAAAATGAAGGAGGTAAGGTAGGAATAAGCAATTTGAAGGGACTGTAATCAGGGAAGAAAAGCGAGAGCCATATTTTCTCATCAAACAATCCAAGAACAAGGTGATAGGAAGTAAGATAGAAAGGGAAACATGTTTATAGAAAAGAGAAGTCTAAAGCAGGTCAATCTCCTGCTAAGGGATTTCAGCCCTGCAGACGCACACATTAAGAATAATGCCTGCATATAGAAAAGGGGCTTTATCTTTCAGTAGCGGTGGACTGTTCTCACATAGGCAACAGCTAACAAGCCCGGCTCTGAAGTTATTCTAGACCTTATCTTGGAAAATAATGCAGGCATGATAAATCAGGTTGGAGTAGAAAAGCACTAAAGATGCAATCATAATGTCGTCAGGTTTGAATTGCTAATGAAGATCTGTGGGAAGAGTACTAACACGAAAATACAGGGCTTGAGAAAAGCAGACCTTGAAGGAATGCAAAATGAGTTTTGAACTTGGCTGGAATTTCGCAATGTATAGGAAATCAAAAATGAAAAAAGTAAGTACCAGGGAAGGAGATATTCACAATTCAGCCCAATAAGATCAAAGTAATACAGAAGCAATGAGATGAAGCAGAGAAGGAGGAGAACTTAAAAGGGAAGCCATTAAAAAAATATAATAAAATGGAAAAAATAGTGAAAAACTTGCTATGATGGAAGAAAACCAAAATACTAAAAAATACATTGGTTGATAGCAAGTTAGCCCCTAAGAACTTTTTTTTTAACTTTAAAAAATTTTATATATGAATAAAATAGTAGAGTAAATGGCAGTGTAGATTTATTTTTCGAAAGCTTATCACAAGTCACACTGAGTCCTTCATCTTGGGCTGCAAATCTTGTATATTTAAGGAGTATTAATCCAGATGGCATCTCTAGACTCCTGTGGTGTTCAAGCCTGTGTTTTTTTGTTTTTTTTTTTAAGATCTTGCCCTTCATAGGAAAAATGTAATTTATGGAAAGAGATGCTACAATTGAAAGTTTATCACTGGGGAAAAGCATAAGAATATAGATGTATATTGGGTTAAGAGTTAAAGGATTTAAAGTGTAAATTTACTTACAGAGCCTTAAACTAGCTCAGAAAATAAAACTATTTATAGAGTGAAAACTAATTAATTTGCTATCTCATTCATAGAATAAATTTAAATTGAGACCTCCCCCAAGCAAAACATTTCAGAAAGTGTACCCCTACCCACCCTCCCACCTCCCACCTACCTCCTCTCCATCCTGCTTAGTGAAAAATAAAGAGCTCTTCAGAGAGAAGTTACCTTTTCTGGCCCCCCGGGAGTGCAGGAACTACTGATGGTGCATTTTGGTATATGCATATCATTTTAAAGAAAAGATACAACATGCATTTAAATTATAAAACTTTTTCTTTGCTTCTCTGTGACTAGAGAAAAAAAAGAAAGAGAAATCACTTTCTAACTCATTTTTTATGGAGTGTATACATTCTATATAAAATTTTACTGCATGAAATTTTTAAAAATGTAAGCCAACTTATTCTAAAATCACATAACTGTCTCCTGCAGGAGAAAGTCATAGACACAAAGACTAACACATAGTAAGTGTCTGGTAAATGCTTGTTGACACATTCAGGTAACAGACGTATGTACAAGGGCATCTTGCTAAAAGAAATAGAGGTAAGTAACACGAATAAAAAGCAAAGTTTTAATAAATCTATATTTTCCAATTGAGGGAAACATGGGATTTTTTTTTTTCTTAGTGACATTCTGATACCTGAGGTAGGGGTTAGACCTATACGTGATTGTGTGTGTACTTGAGAGTCTGTCATTCATTTCTCTACAGTTCCTACCACTAACTTTTGGTTTTCCATTCCTTAATCTCTATTCCAGGTAGTCCCTAATCTAGTAGAAATCTCTTAGATGTGGAGAACATGGAATCCTCACGCGGATCCCTCAGTGTATTGCACTGGGTGGATACTTGATATACATATTTGTTGAATGAACAAAGGTTAATAAACCAAATGAGGTTGATAATTTACAAATTCTTTTCACAATGATCCTAAGAGGGAGACATATTTTTCTCCTTTAACAAATAAAAACCTGAGGCTCAGAAGTTAGGTGGCTGGACCAAGGCTGGACCTTGAGCACACGGCAGAGTTCTGAAGGACTATTTCTTCACACTGCACGCCTTTACTGCGCAGTCCTTCTCCACCCTGCCATTGCTGCGTCTGTGAGATATTATATATAAACTCTGTTAACCATGTTTAACATTTGGAGGCACAGGAGTGTCTCTGGAGTTCCTGAATGAGAGTTATATATTGACCTGTACTTTACTATTGAGGACAAGAAAAGTAAGATAATAAAGAGGCAAAATGTTTGGAGCAAGCAGATAGGGGTGGTAGACATGAACTACATATGAGAGAGAAAAATGAAAACAAGCGCCAGGCCCCACTCAGTATAGGCCTTCTGTAAATGTTTGTTGAGGTAAAAAGGAAAGGGTGCCCAAGAGCTGAAGGACCCCATCTCAGGCAGCTTCCACTGGTGTTTGTGTTTACCATCTCTGTCGATAATCCTGTGATGGTGCGCTCAGAAAATTAGCAGGGTCAGAACTTACAACTGCACCTTGAGTTCTATACGAAAGTTCTTACTTGTTTTTAGATTCCTCTTCCTGGAGTACTGAGAGCATAGATAGGAAATAACAGTGAAGGGAGATCTTTCTTTTGTCTACCTGATGAAGGAGTGGGAGAGATGTCCAAGTTGAGGGCAACCTGAGAGCCTGAGAGTGAGGGATGGAGGGGTATGGGAGAATGGACATGGCATTGGAGCAGATTTAGAGGGAAGTCATGGCATAGGATGAGGAAAATGGAAACCTTCTTAAGCAGAGTGGTTGAAAAGAAAGTGGACATCTCATTTAGGGTAAAAAAAAATCATTGGGGTTGTAATAGTGTTCTCATATTTGAAGGACTTCCTGAAAAAGGATTATCTCTATTATCCCCAAGAAAGCAGGACTGGGACCAACTTTTAGAAAGTTATGGGAAGAAGGATTTTGGCCTGGGATTAGAAAAGTTTTGTTATAGTCCAAGTTGTCTAGAAATAGGATGAGCTGCCTCAGGAGTTAGGAGATGTTTCGGCATGTGCTGGACGATGACTTAGTGGAGCCACACACAGCTAAATGGGTAATATTCGGTGGCCACTAAAGATCCCTTCTGTTTCTGAGTTAATGTGATCCCATGATGTAGAAAAGAAAAAACTTTGTACATACACACAGTCTAGATGACAATTTATTACTGTTAGGACCCAACAATATGGGAGTAATGAGAAAAGAGGAAAAATTGGGTTCTTGCTATATTGTTTATTATTTACTATATAGGCCTGAAGAAGTTAGAAAAAAATATTTTGAATTGAACCAGCAAACTTGAATTCAGGTGCGAAAGATTGATTTTTCCCTCTAAGCGATGTTAGATGGTTTTGTGGATAGGGGAAATCTAGGAGATATTAAATATTTTTATCTGCAAAAAACATTTGGTAAGGTTCTCAATGGGAGATTAATGGCTAAAATAAAGAATGAGGCATTAGGAGATAAATTTGCTTATGAGCAAGAGACAGAGAGTAACAGAAGAAGGAAACACTTTTTAGATTGGAAAGGAGTGACATACTGCATGCCAGGAATCAGTTTTGGGACCTATGGGTTTTACACTTTATTTTTATTGGACTTTGTAATAAAAATACAGATCTTCAAACAGTCCAAGACAGAGTGAGTAATACTACAAGCATCAGTAATCAAAAGTTATTCTCTGTCATAAAGTAAATGACTGATAATAAATACTGACACAAGACTACACAGTGTACCATAATATTATAAAATGGAACATGCGATTCTCCTGTGTTCTCTTTTCTTCTGCATGGGTGAATATTTCTTTATTTGCTTTAAAAAAAAAATCTTTGCAGATTTCTCTAGGTTTACTTTATAAGCCAGATAAATGAAAAATATATATTTTTTAACTTGGAAAGATATGTTAACAGGGAAAAAACTGGTTGAAGTAAGACAAAGGTTATGTTGCCATCACTAGAATAAAGAAATCAGGGACCCTGTGTGTTAAATTGCTCAGCGAGCTATTCAGTGAAAAGACTTAAGTGTGAGGGGGTGTTATTGAAATCATCAGCTTATTCTGCAGTCATGACTTTAATGGGAGCATATGTAAAAAAGTCATTGTTAGAACTATGGAACTACATATCTGAGGGAGGGAAATATTATAGTATAGAACGTTTTTCTTTTTCTTTTATTTTAACATAATGGCTCTAAAAAACCATAAAATCCGGTAATTGTATATGAAACTTTTGTCCTCCCAGGAACTAGGTAAGCATGTGGGAACCATATTTTTCAAATTGGGATTTTGCCTGCAACTCCTTTTGTCTAAGTCACTTAAAGGACTTTACAATTCTTCTCAGGTTTTCCTTTATTTGCAATTGTCAGATAAACCAAGAGAAACGGAGCAAATAAACATTCAGAAGTTAATTCATGATAGTTGTAAACTGTACTGGAAAAACTATATATAGAGAGAATTTCAAATTCATAGGTGGGGGGTGGGGGGGTGGATTTCAGCATAGACAGACCTTAGCTAACAAGCTGACTGTTGTATTAGCTACTTCACAGCATTGGTTTGGAACTCTTGAGCCTAATTCGTCTCAGAAACAAGTTTACAAATGGTTGTTAGTGCTTTAAAAGCCCACAGTTTAGCCCAGAAAATAACTGAAATCCAGCAGTACATCAGTAGTTCTGTAGGCCCTAACCAACACATACAACAGTGTTTTTATAAGGACATGCATTTGTATCTATAATTTAGGTCTCTAAGAACATTCTTTTATCCTTTCGCTGCCTTGATATTGGCATCAAGGTATCTCCTCCTTCCAGCTCCACTTTATTCGATTTAGAATTTGAATAGGGACTTCCCCAATTCCAATTTTGCTTGGGAATGGAAGGAGATGAGGGACTGGGGGCTGGGGAGGGCTGGGGAGGGCCTGGGTGAGGACCAGGGGAGTGGGGGAAAGGGAAGGAGAGCGGTCAGGGCGCTTTGCCTGTAAACACCCAGGGATAGTCCTTCCCCAGACATGATTCTGGGCATGGGAGAGGTGAAAGGAGAAAGAAGTGAGAGGGAAAATTAAGGAAGAACCCTCACCCTGGAAGGATGGACAGACTCTCGCGGTCTGTGAGGCAGCAAACCAGGGTTCATGATTTGCCTTGTTGGATACCCTGGAGCCCTAGGGACCCTCTGCCAAGCACTACGGGAACGCGGCTCCCCCTCTGTGGAGGAGCCCTCAAAGGGCTTGCAGAGCAAGCAGCTCGCATGTAGGTGCCATGAGGTGCAGGTGGAGAGGAAGGGCATTTTAGGGCAAGAAGCACAGACAGAAGGGGGTGGATGTGGCTCAAATGGTTGGGCGTCCGTCTCCCATATGGAGGGACCTGGGTTCGATCCCCGGGACCTCCTGGTAAAATAAAGAAAAATATAGAAGGCGTGTGAGCTGCTAGGCCCTGCACGTGGGCATGCCATCAGGCCCTGCCTCGCAGGCGTGCCACCAGGCCCCGCACGCAGGTGTGCCAGGCCCTGCCGAGCCACGCAGCAAGTTGATGACATAACAGAAGAGTGACACAGGGAGAGCCAAGACGAGATGCGCCAAAAACCAGGAACTGAGGTGGTGCAGGTGGTAGGATGCCTCTCTCCCACATCGGAGGTTCCCAGGATCGAATCCAGGTGAAGACAGGAGGAGAAGGAGGAGAAGAGAAGGCAGGAAACAGACACAGAGAATTGCCCAGCGAATGGACACAAAACAGCAAAAATGGGGGTGGGGGGTTAAAATGGATAAAAGTAAATAAATAAATAAATCGTTAAATAAAAAAAAAGAAGCACCGACAGGAAAGAACACGTCATGGTAAGAAGCCTCGTGGTTGGAGTGGAGGGTAAATGGAGAGGTGGGCATGCAGCTGGTAGTTAGGCTGGGCTTAATTCCTTACTAAAGAATTGGGATTATCTATTTGGGGTAGGAAAAGCCTTTGCAAGTTTTTTGCCTGAGGAAGGAGTGAGTGACTTGAGTAAGTAGTTCATTCATCCTTTTATTCATTCACTCCTCCGGATTTATTGACGTCTGCCATGTGCCAGAGTCCACAGGGCCTATGGAGCTCTTCTCCAGACTCTTGTGTAGAGTGGAATGATGATCAGATTTTCATTTTAGGGACATAATCTTGGGTTGGGGCCGGAGGGGGGGTGTTTCGACTGTTCACTGCTTTTCCTCTACTTTTTCATTTTTGTAAGAAGGGGGAAAAATTGAACCCTTTTAAGGAAATCTGATTAAGTTTATGAATGGAAAAGGAAAGAGAGGCTATTTTTCTGTTTAGAAAATATTAGCAAGACAAGAAACGTAAAGCAAAATGGGGAACCATTACAGTTGTTTTGGTGATTCAGGAGGAAAAGGAAATTCACGCTTTAATTTGAATTATCTGAGTGATGTTTTGCTTTGCTAGTGACCCAAGAATGACTGTTATAGTATGATTTTTGTAAAAAATTTATCACCAACTGGGGCATCGAAAGTAAGTTTTCTATGTTACAAAGCTGCAAATTGGGCAGGGACAACAGAGGAGACACTGAATAGTCAATGAAATTGGAAAGAATTAGATCATCCATGTCACACAAAGCTAGCAAAAGGCTGTTTGTAGAATATTAGCTGCTATCACACTGGTTTGATATTAACATTCTATTGAATAATTAAAACCTCCCTGTTTATTTTTTAATAAAAAGAAGAACCATATAAATTACCTCAGAGTTTTTAATGTTTCTTGTAGTTCCATCCATCAGGTGTTGAAGTTTCTGATTAGGATTGCAGATGAGAGAAGTTAGTTAAAAAGCACATTGTCTTCTGACTTTCTCTGCCTTCTCATTTTATAGTATGCCTTATTTTAATGCCTTATAAAATATAAAATAAAAATCCTTAAAACTGCTTTGTGACATTTTCATTATTGATGGTACTTTCTAAATTGAGTGCTATTAAATGTATTTTTCTGCGGAAATTATTTTTGAAGTCCGTTTCTCATTTTCATTTTCTGTCCGTAAGCACACACCCAGGAATAGCTGACACTCTATTTCTTCCTGCTTTGATTTGTAAAATCCAGACTCCCACGAGGTGGTCAGGTACTTCCTTATAATTAAACATACTTTTCAGTTAAACCTACCCCTTTCTACTAACTGTTTTCTTTGGGCCTTCCTTTAGGGCTGGAGTGGAAAAGTTCAATGTTTTATTCAGGACAATTGACACAGAGAAAAGAGTGACCAACACAGAGACCAAAAAAAATTCATGTTTTGAAACAGAAAGACCCCTGAAACTACATCTTAGGTGGTATGAACAGTGTTAAGGCAGAAGTGGAGGGAAAATGCAACTGAGGAAGGACGGCTGGAGTACGTGGTAGTGAAGGAAGAATTTTCTGAGGAGGCTGAGGTAATGAGCTGGGGGGATATTAAGAACGAACGCTCTGTTTCCTGCCCGCAGAGTCAGAAGCGACTGGCACTGTGAGGGAGAAGGCGTTCGTTATGGTCCGACTTCGCTAAGGGTTCAGGTGCTTTGGGAGCCTAGAGAGGAAATTCAGTGTGGACTTGTCAGCCAAAAAAATGGTTTCCTTAGTGCCCCAAATAGTTCCAATCAGATGCAATGAGGATAATGGCTACCAGGCACTTTATAACAGCAAGATTATTCTTCAATTCTAAATTACTCGTGAGAGAAATTACAGATGCAGAGAGAAATACCGGGTAGGACCCAATGTACGCAAGCCTGGTTTAAACGTGTCTGTTCCACAAGACCCTTCCCTTGTCCCCTGAACTAGCTGCTGCCTAGGACTGTCCCCTGACCCTGTCCTGAGGCGGCACCTTGTCGTGAACAGGAATGGCAAGGGCTGCTCGTCGGGATAGTGGTGGAGCTCTCACTTTGGGTGCCGTAGGAATAGCAAACCACTGCTGCCCTTCTTCCTTCTCGCCCCTTCGGTTGCTGCTCGCCCGGGCCTAGTGCTGCTAGTCCTTTGGCTCTGCCCTCCTTCCTCATCTCACCTCTTTATCAGCCCTCATTACCTTGCCCAGTGCTGCGGCTACCCTGGAGAACTTGAGTTTGGATTTGCCCCAAATATTAGTAATGTAACCTCAGCCCGTGAACTTGTCAAGGCCCACTCCTTATCATCTATACATGTGATGTCTTATATATATCTATTTAAGAGTTTATTTTTTTATGACTATTTTTTTAAAGATTTTATTTTGTTTATTTATTCCCCCCCTCCCCCATTGTTTGCCCTCGCTGTCTGCTCTCTCTGTCTGTTTGTTGTGTGCTCTCTGTGTCTGCTCGTCTTCTTTTTTTTAGGAGGCACTGGGAATTGAACCTGGGACCTCCGATGTGGGAGGGAGGTGCCCAGTCGCTTGAGCCACACCTGCTCCCTGCTTGTTGTGTCTCTCATTGGGTCTCCTCTTTGTGTCACCTTGTTGAATCAGCTTGCTGCGCCAGCCCATTGCATCGGCTCGCTGTCTTGGTCATCTTCTTTAGGAGGCACCGGGAACTGAACCCAGGACTTCCCATGTGGTAGGCAGGCACCCAGCTGCTTGAGCCACATCCGCTTTCCTGTGGTGTCTTTTTAAAAAAAAAAAAGGTTTCTAAATGAGGAAAGCAAAGCTGAGTTTAGGGAAGAAGCTTTTTGCTCATTTTGGTATTGTTACTTGATGTGCATGCCTAAGGACTGGGTGCTTGTTTTAGGTAGGAGGAAAATAGTACGATTATATTTCTATACTATTATGAGATGGGCGTCAGCTAAAAACAACCACTAAGTGGCAGTGGAGAGGGGAGTAGACTGGCTGATGGAGGAAAATCAGGTGAGTGTGCGGTTGGTGGGGGGGTGTCAGGGGGCAAGATGCACTGGGATCTGGCTAAGAGTGATGCTCCCAGCTCCATAACTCCTCAGCGCCCCTCACCCCAAAACCTGTCTGCCCATCTTGAGATTACTTGTCTGAATGCAGGCTTCCGTTGGCACTTTAAAGCTCAGAGTGCCCACACTCACAGCCTGGCAGATGGCAGAGGAGATGGGTTGTGGAGATGGACAATCAGATGTGTCCTTGCTTTCCTTCATTTCCCCAGAAAACAGTGCTGAGCAGAGTGCTTAGGGGAAGTAAGTAGGACTATAGATTAGGTGTACCATAAGTTAAAACATACTTTTCAGGGCTGGCCTGGGATTCCCACCACATGTAATACTGTTTATATGGAAAAGTGCATTTGAATTTCCAGCCAGCCATGAGTTTACAAACTTTTGGAACACAATCTCTTTCTAGGTCGGAGAACTGCTCAATCTAATAATTAAAGGTATTAAAAATGTAAGTAAGTCTATCTATGTAGGCATCTAACAGTTTAATTTGCAGATCATTTAAATCGGAATCTAAAACCAAATAATCGAAATGGAAATAAATGTAGAGAAAAAGTAAATGGCACACATGATTTCCCCTAGACACCCTACATAAGGCAAAGGGAACTATAACAGAAAACAAAGTAGAACAGAACAGAACCAGAAAGACTTAATCTTCCTTAACAACCTCATTCTCCCACCAAATCTTGTTTCTGTCCTTTGGTTCATAAATTTAGAAGTCTCAGGCTTCCTGGAATTCTTAACAAAAGACAACTTTTAAATGCCAGAATTCTCCATTTATGTTAATGCACTGAAAACTTTTGAAGAACAGCTAGTGAGGGAAAGGAAAACTCTAGTATTTTCTGATGTAAGATGAAAGAAAAGGATTGGCCACTTTTCCTAAAATTTTTATTAATAATTTTAATTTATCAAATTATATGCTCTCTTCTTAACAATGGGAGTGTTTGCAACTGTACCCTTTGCTAATGACAAATGACATAGTAGGACTTTTGTTCTTTGTTATATCCTTATTTCAAAAATTAAGGTGGGTTATGTTTATTATTATTTTTTAAAGAATTTAAGAAAATCCCACTATTCTTTAAGACAGTGATACCTTGGGAGTATCAAGGTTAGGAACCATTGATTTATAAGATATCTGTGCATATCTGTGTTTCTTAGTCCAAGAGGTTAGAAAACTTTTGATAATATAAGGGGATTTATGAGCCTACTTTGAGAATTGAGTCTGAATAACTAGATAATGAAGAAACAGAGCAATTGTTGGTTTCATGCCCTATAGAATTCAAATTAAATTTTGTTAAAAGACAGTTTAGAAGTTTAAAAGATTAAATTTCTTTCTTTTCATGCAGTCCACATCCAAACACATTTTCATTAACCAAAAAAAAAAGTAAGGACATTTGTCCAACCAGAGTCAGAACTCTTCAAGGAAATCCAGGATGTGTGGAAAAACCTGCGTGAAAAGTAGCTAAATTGATTTGAGTTATTAGATCTATAGAAACTCTGTCAAAGGAGGGAAGAACGGGGAGGGATTTGTTTCCTTTTACCTGCACAGATAAATTAGAAGATGTATGGAGAAGACGCTTTAAAAATGTGTTGGGTTTTGTACTAGGCCTTTTTGGTTATGAAAAAGAGACTCAAGTTACCTCAAGTAATAGGAGGTTTCTTTTAATGATACATATACAAATGAGGCTCTGGGAACGGGATCTTGATGTGTGGAAAGGCCTCAAGCATACAGCTCAGTCTCTAGAGTTGTCAGGAATTCTGGGAATCTGTGGGCCATCCTGATACCTGTCGATCCCTGCCCGGAGCTCTGCTCTTCAGCTCGCTGCTTCTCCTTTTCTTGCTTCTGCTACCTCTCGTCCCCTCACCTTCCACTCGCTTTCTTTTGGGCTCTGCTTTCCCTAGGCATTTGCATCTGGCATCTCTGTCTTTCAGCTTCTGAGCCCAGGACCGGCAGTGTAACTCCTTCAGTACGTGGTTCACGTTTCCGAGAACAGTAGGCTCAGCCGCCCGCTGCCTTTCCTCTTGGGCAGAGCTCTAGTGCCAGGCGCCTCGCGGGCCTGTGGCGTCGGGTCTACCCCCACCTCCGGCAGCTCTAGCCTGGCTGCCAGTGGGTCCAGAGCTGCAGGAAAACAGAAACAAAACTTTGCCACTTCCTTGGTGAACCGCCTAGCCTGGAGTGTGCTGGGACTGAACTGCCGTCCCCTGAGGCCGTGCTCCTCCAGCTCTGCCGCGTGGGGACGGAGCCTCGATCATCTCCTTCCGTCGTCCGCCCTGTGGACCCCTGATCGGCCGTTGCATTCTGATTGTACCGCCTTCCTCTCCCTCTCCTCGGCAGCGTTCTGTACACCTACATTGTGGCTGCCTCGTTCTCAAAAGGAGCAGTTCCCGGTCAGGGGCAGAGGCTTACTCATCGTGGCTGAGCATGCACTCTAAGACGTAGCTGCTGTTTGTGGTGGGACAGGCAAGGAAAGGTCCCCAGAGCCTGTGCTGCCGGCAGGGACTTTTTTTTTTTCTTGGATTCCTCCTTGGATACTTTAGTCTTAAAAATATGTCTTTTCCTTGTTTTACTCCCAGACTTTCTCAGCAAGATAATTTCAGTAGGAGCCTGAAGTGTCACATAACTGCTTAATTCTTAGATTTATCGGGTTATTTATAGCGCTCTTAGAACGGTGCCTGGCACATGGTAAGTGGTATATAATTAAATAAAAACCCGTTTATTTATACAAGTAGACAGTTGCAGCTGTGGAATTGATGACGAGTTTATGCTCATTGCAGACATTATGCTTTATTAAAGCTTGCCTAGTACTGGATTCATTTAGATTTTAACAAATATTTACTGAGTTTATGCCATGGGAGGGCACTGTGCCAACTGCGTGGTCAGCACAATGCTGAATGGGGCAGCCACTGTCCCCAAAGAGTGTGAGCTTTGATGGGACTGGCACAGAGAGATTGCTCAGCTTGTTAGGGCCCGGTGCCTTCTCTGATTGGCTTTTTAAAGAATTGTATCTTAGGTTTTCCTTGATTTCTACTATTACGAAATAGTACAACGATTCCCTTCTTTCTGATTGTTCAATAACTATTTCAGACAGATTGGTGTTAGACGCTTAATTTTCTCGTCTCTCAGTTGGTCACTTTTCCAATAGAAACCTGCTGTTCTGTGGCTTCTCACTTTTAGCTTTAATAATTCCTAAACAGTTATCTCAGATCCCTTTTCAACCTGCTGCTTTTCCTTCCATAGTTTGTTCAGTTGACTCTGGCTTCTTCTGTCGGATTTACCAATGTAGATGGGGTGGGGCTTTAAGAGTTCTGGATTGGCCTAGCTGGCAGTGTCCCAGGGGTCTCAGCTGGGAGGAACAGAGAGTGTCTGGGAGGGGGTGACACTTAAGTGTCCATGGTTGCAAAGTGTGATGCCCACGGGAAATGAACAGATGTAATGTCCCTCTGGTTTTCTAGGTCAACAGAGCTGAAGTACAGTGGCTGTTTAGTACAGGGACTCTATATCCGTTAGGACTGAGTATTATTGCAGATAGCACTGAACTTTACTACAGCTTGGATGAATAAGGGCTTACCTTTCTCACGTCACAGGAAGGCTGCAGGTGTAGCCACTTTCTGCTGTTGGTTCATCAGCCATGTCAGGATTGGTGCCTCTCTTGGCATTTCCCTCATGATTGAAAGAAGTCTGCAGCTCCAGCCATCGTGCTCATCTTCAAAGTAGGAAAAAGCAGTGGCAGTGCCACTTCATATTGAAGGAAACAGTTGAACTTGGCTGGGTAGGATTTCAATGACAAAGTAGTTAAGATAGAGGGTGTTTCTACAAAACAGTAAGTAGTATGGTTTAGGAGGCAAAACAGTGTGCAGTGGTTAGAAGCCTGGGCTCTGAGCTAGAAAAACCTGGATTCAAATTCTGCTCATGATACTTATAAGCATTTGTCTTAGAGAAGTTCTTCAATCTCTCTGCACCCTGGTTTCTTCATTGGTAAATGGGGATGATTAGAGAACCTGCCTTTTAAGGTACTATAAGGACTAAATGAGAGAAGCCGTGTAAAGTGTTTAGCTGGAGCCAACCACCTAATGAGTTCTCAGAAAAGGAGACCCATTACTTCTGCTACTACCGTTACTGTTGCTGTTGTTGTTTTCATCTATTATTGTCATCATCAGAATTAGCTAGAAGTCTAAGATACCTGAGGGTGAATGGCAGAAAGGAGCCTGGAGCATCAGGTTAAATTCACATCCTGGAGAGCAGAAATGCTAGGGTTTCATTATTTAAGTAGTTGAAGATTTTGAGTTGAAGAATGTGGTGATCAAACCAGTCTTATCTGTCAGTCCCACATTACAATGCTTATTAGTTCCTCATACTTAAATTTTTTGTGCTCTTTAGTTTCTGTGTATTAAATTTTAAAAATTAGACCAAGTTAACCCAGAAAACCTTCTTCTTCAGAGTAAATGTGTGATAGATATTTGTACAACTAAGAGGATCTCCGGCATAAGCTGATGGAGTTACCTGTCTCTAATTCAGGTTTCTAAATGCCTTTTTACTTTAGAGGTTATCCTTGTGAATTCCATTTCCCATTTTTGGTAAGAACTTAACAGCTGAATTTTTTTCTTCACTGAGGTTTTAGGTTTTTAAGTTACCCATGTAATCACTTTGGATTTTGACATTTAATAACTCCACTGAAATACCTGGGAGAAATTATATCTACAACATAGAGAGCTCTAACATGTACTTTAGGGGGAAGAAATAAATGCCAACTCAAAGCAATCATGCAGCAGTATTAAAAACATTAAATATGTATTGAAAATTTTAAATGTGGGTTTAAAAGAAAGGCAGGTTAAACACCTAACTTTGACAGTATGCATGTTAAGAAACTATTTGTATTCTGTTTTCTGGGGAGGAAAAAAATCTAAAAACAAATGACCTTTTAATCAAACCTAAAACTTTCGTAATAGGAAGTTCTGAAAGACTTTATAGATAAAACCTTTGTATTATGTATGTAGTAAAAGCGATTTGCTTGCAATATACATCGTTATGGTATGGTCGTATGTAATTTCTTTCTAAGGTTTCAGAAAAGGAACCCATTGCCTTTCTCCTGTGAGAGGAAGATAGCATACAAGCACATATATTCATTGGCAGGGCTGTGCCTTTAAAAAAGCGTGACATCCTGCGAGATCCTAGACACATTGTAGCTAATATGCAACTGGAACCAGCTTGTAGGCCTGTGCAGTTCCATTACCTGACTTTTGCGAAATCCAAGTCAGGACCATTCTTCCTGCCCACTTCACAAAATTCTTTTTCCCTCCTTTGTCCTTGCCTCATGTGTTTTCAGGAATTTGTTAATGATTCTAACATGTCAGTAATGCACCGTAATACCCAGTAAAAGTTTGTGGTGACCCTTTCTGATTGTACCCTTAACCACAGATTAATATTATTTGGGCTCTGTGACTTTCTCCTTTGCCAGCACACACCCCTTTTGTTGAGGAATCAAGGTCTCTACTGATAGCTGAATGACAGGGAAGAAAGATAAAAATGAAGGCCTGACTAGTGGAAAAATTGAGACGGAATTTTAACGTGAAAATTGTTTGTGAACAGAAGGAGAGAAGCAGCATTGTCTTTATAAGTGGTTGGAAGTGGTAACTGCAATAACCCAGATGTCCAACCTGAGAGCCCCTCGAGGTAAAAGCCTTCCATTCAGAGCCTTTTCAAGGTTTCCCTATCTATAGATCTGCTAATGGGAAGCATGTGAGCCTCCTGGTACACTGAAACAATCACCTAGAGATAAAGCTCCACTCAGAAAAATTAACACAACTTCCTTTATGAAAGGCAGGTCACTGTAAAAAGTAACTCTACATACTTATCATCAATTGTTGAAAAAAAGATTTATGATGACATTGAGGTATGATAATCGCAAATATGTTCTGCATTGTTTTTAAAAGCTTTGTGTTTAAAATTCATAGCACTTTCTAATCCTGATAAAGTAGCCTAATTTTCTGGCTTGCTTTGTTCTGTAAAATGTATTTCTAAATCCATTTTAAGCAGCTATTTCTGCAATTTGAGTAATTTTCTCTGAAGTTAATAGATTCCACACAAGCATACCTGACTCTTAATGTTAATATATACTATATATTCGAAACTCGCTAGTGACAATAGAAAGCACAGTCAAAATGAAATTCAGTTGTTTAAAGCATATCTAGCTTGTTATTTTGTTAAAATGTTTCTTCATTTTACTTTTTGCCAGAGTGTAGTGATACCAAATCATGTTTTACCTTGTATTGAGGTTCCATCTGCCTATTCTCCTACAGCAAATGTGAAGGGGAAAAAAAGAACGTGTTAGATATGGTTGTGTCATTTTAAGATAAGATGGCTTTAAAACTACCCTATCAATAGAGGACATTTGCTTAACGTAGCAAATCCCTGTATCAGTAACTTCAGCTATAGGGCTGGCCAAAAAGGAAAGTGTTTTGATTTTGAGGCATTTGGCCGTGGTTGTTTGATTTACAGATAAATGTTTTCATTTTGTATTGAGTCTGACACTTTAATATTTTATTCAAACTATTACACCTGTACAGTGAACGGTGACAATGCCTGTATGTATTTCTCACATTATCTTTTCATCGTAGGGCACTAGCCTAATTGTCATCAATCTTTTTTTCCTTCCTCTCCTTAGCAATGCTACTGGTTCTCAGAAAAATTGAAGGGTAATGTGATGAAGGAGACATAAAGATTTTTTCTTTTAGGTGGCCCAACCAAGAAAAACAAATATAATTTATGTAGCTGGCTCTGTGTTACCTCCAACAGTGCAGAGAGCTCCACAAAGAAATGCCTCATCTTGTTCACTGCTGTATATCCCGATTTCTAGAACAGTCGTGGCACATAGTAGATACTTGGTAAATATTAGTTGAGTGGATGTTGAAAGGTCGAGAAATAGAGGAGTTGGCTTGGGCACAGAGCCATGAGCATAAGTCAAACACAGTCATGCATTTGTAAGTGTAGTTTTAGTCTCTCCTGCGGGTCTGTAAGCAAGGCCAGGTGCAGAAGGGGAATAAGGGCTGGCCAGCTGAGCATCTTCCCAGGGCGCCAACCTGTGCGGAGCATTGAAGCCACTGAAGATGTTCAAGACTGAGAATGAATTCTTCTTCCTGCACGTGATTGGGGTTGGGCAAGAGACATTCTAGGCAATGCTCGTATGTTCCCTGAACAGATATTTTCTATCACTTAAGGAGGGTGGGCCCAGTTAATTTTACAGAGCTTTTGTTTTGCTGAGTGAAGTACTCAAATTTGGGGGCTGAACTGAATCGTTTGGATGAGAGAGATGCTGTCCCAGGATCGGGGTCTTCTTACTCAATTCTACCTATAGGCAGGATAAAAACATTTTTTCCAAATAAATCTTAAACCAGTGTTTAAAGGAAATTGGTTTAAAAAGTTATCGACTTGTTACAAGTCTGTACAAGGTGATTTACATATTTTGGTGTCCTGCTGAAGCCCTAGAACAGGACTAATAAAAATATGTAATTTTAAAATTTGTAGTAGTCACGTTATTAATAAAGTAAAAAGAAACAGGTGAAAGTAATTATAATAATAGATTTTATTTAAGCCATGTTATTCCAGTGTGTAATCAATTTACAATTATTGAGATACTTGCATTCTGCTTTTTGTACTAAGTCTTCAAAATCTTACCTTTATTTTATACTTATAGCACCTCTCAGTTTCTCAGTTTGGGCCCCGCACGTTTCAAGGGCTCTGTAGCCATGTGTAGCCAGTGACTGCCATATTGGGCAGTGCAGCCCTAGACAAACCTGTTCACAGGCTAGAGTCAGTGAATTCCAACTGGCATCACTGAGCTGATCCCAAAAGACCTTTTAACCCCAGTTCCCTCTCTTTAGCCAGCTCGAAATTCCCACTGTTGGTGCCACTCTTGAAAAATCTTTTTAAGGAACTATGGTTAGAATTGTTTTAACGCATTTCTCCTCAGAAGAAGTCATGTTTTAGGTAGTTTAATGCTTGAATTATGCAGGCTGTTCCTTTGGTTACCCTTATCTACACAGTAAGAGATTTTAGTGTATCTAGTCACACATTCTAGTAACCGTATTTTTTTAAACCAATGAAAGGTTAAAGTTTGAAGATTCGGGAGGAGGCCTGGTTCCTGAATGTCACGTTTAGGGGGTAATGGAACAATACAGAGAAAGGAGCAGCCTTCAAACGTGAGTTCAGGCAAGGGAGTAGTTATACAGGTGGTTACCAGTTACTTACTAGACTTCTCTCAGCTGACTGGTAAGTTCAGAGTTAGTTTTCCTAGGTAGTTTTTCCTTTTTCTCTCTCCTCTTTTTTCCCCGCGAACACACTCCCCTTCTTTTTATTTTATGAGATATAATTCACAGAACACAAAATTCACTCTTTAAAGTATACAATTCAGTAGTTTTCAGTATATTCACAAAGTTGTGCAACCATCAGCACTATCTAATTCCAGAACCTTTCGTTTTTATTTCAAGTCTCAGCTCTGCCTCTTCTTCCTTAACAGCCTCACTCTGAACAGGGACCAAGAAGTACAGCAGCGTTCCTGGAAGCCCATATTTGAACTTTAACTCTATGTAGATATTTGCAAACATCCTTTGAGGCACTAATACGATATTAAAAATTAGAGAAGGTATAAAACTAGGCTTAAGAGGCGTTCTGCCATTGTTTCCCGCTTTAACTCCTGGTCCAAAATGCTGATAATATGGCCTTACCAACATTTGAATTAAATAGTCCTTTTTGTTCTCCGAATTTGCAAAAACAAATTTTAGAGCTGTTTGAAAGAATGAACAGCTTAAATCTGCTCTAAAATAGAAGTTATTTGCATTGATTGGTAACTCATCTCCAACATTGTTATAACTCCCTGACTTATTTGGAATAACCTAGGTTTTAAAAGCAGAAGTGAAGTTCTGGTGTATTAGACATAACTCAAGGGCTCTTGTTTGCGTCAAGCTGCTCTGCTACAGATCTTTGCGTGGTTAGCGTAATTGTTTCGCATGTTCTCGTGGGGATATTACTGTCAATTACCAAGGCTTCTGTAGTCAGGGTCCCCACCTTGTGTTTCATTTGAATCGTACTGCTTTACGTTATTTTAAATGGCCACATCTTTATTTTTATTGAGGGGAAGGTAACTGCGAGGAATGTGGTTACCACGAGCTAATCTTACCCTTGGGGGATTTGAGGTATTTTCTAGTCCCTAGATTGCGATTGCTTTCTGATTGCCATTCTGCTTGAACATGTCTTACTGCTTAATTATGATGCTCTGTTGCCTTGTTCACATAATGGACCAGACAGACTGACTTAAGAAGTCTGTCCAGGGCTCACTGTTCAGATTGAGGAAGAGAACTGAGAGAGCAGGTGTTTTTTGTTTTACATCTTTAAAAATTTTGTTTTGGTTTGGTTTTCTTTCCTTCTCATTCTTCTCTCAGAAAACATTTCTTCCTTTCTCACATGATTAGCTATTACCCCTGGATCATGTAAGCACGTCTTCGTGGTATAATTATCTCCAAATTCAGCGTTTGCACCATATTGATTTCCCCATAGAGCCTTTCTCTTCCATCTTTACTCTGGCCATTTCTTCAACCATAACACTGGGTCTTTAAAGCTCACCCCAAATTATTCTCAAATCGAATTTGAGTGAAAGAATAGAATACTGAAGTATATGTTTTAATCTGGGACTTTGCATTTTCACACACTGTGTTTATTTAAAAAAAGAAGTCCCATTGCAGATTGCAAGTATAAATTAGTGTCAGAATTACCATACAATCTCTCTTGCTAATTTTAATGGGCAATTTCTTAGAGAGCAATAGAAAACATGGTGCTAACGAATAATGTGCCCAGAAGCGCTTATTATAGGGCTGGCCTAAATTCTACTTACTGACAAGCTTTCTCAAGCAGCAGTTGATTTTAAATCCTATTTTCATTAGTGAAGTATAGAAATGTTAATAATACCTTCCATTGTGCTGCTCTTTTGTCGCATAGTAACATATATCTTCCATGTTCACCAAGACTCTTTAAGATCCTGCTAGTAACTTCCTATATCATAAATAAGATTTGTTCAGGAAATAAAAATGTATGTTTTCCCATTGTTAGCTGTGTGTTTTCCTAATAATCACATCTGAAGCTGATTATACAGTAATAGCCTTAAGATATTATTTTTTTAAAATGTACTACTTTGGTCTTAATACTAGTTTTTAATCTCTTCTTGTTTCTGTGAAGTCTGAATGAGATTTTCAAAATTGAATAATAATTTGATCCGTTAATCTTTTGAAGCTAGTAATTTTATTTTCCTCTCTTTGCAGTCTCTGAGGTTCGCAAATGAATAGAGCTTCATTACTGCAGTCTGCATTTAATAACCATTATCCATTATCTTGTAATTAAGACTCCCTGTAACGAATCATGAGGACAATGCAAAAATACATAGTACATTTCTTTAATGAACTGGAAAATGTTCATCTTGTTCTATTTAGTAATGAGTTGCTGAATAGTCATTAAATCCACTGGAGAATAGAACTAGATGGATTTTGAAGACTGTCTTGAGTTTGTGGTTAATCTATTAGAATTAAAATTTCATCTTCTATTTTTATCAACAGCTGATTAGAAGTCATTCTGTTTGACCAAATTGATTAGAAGACCATATACAAGGGCAGCTGTTGTTTAATGAAAGTTTTTAATGAAACTGTACCATGGAGACTTGTAATTATAGGCCTTAGAAAAGCTTTGAGTTGCTTTAGACCACAAAAAAAAAAAGGCATTGTGCTAGAGATTTCAAATTAGGAAAAAAAAACCCACAACAATTTAGTATAATACTATAAATTTATTATTAATTTTAATTTCAGCTAATCATAGTTGAATGCTAGTCTATTTAATGTGTTGCTTTTGACTTTTTCAGGCCTTTCATCTCCTAGTTTAGTCATTTCAAGGAAATTGTGGGCACTGATGAAAGAACAATTTCATGGATAGCTTTTTTAATTGTGAGATATTTTCTCATAAGGGTTTTCAGAGGTAAGCTTGGCTAATGTTGGATTTGCCTGAGCTCTGAGGATAATCTATAGTGCTCTGTGGTGTTGGTAATTCATAATATAGCGTTTATTTCTCTAAGGTGATACCGAATCACTATAGCAGAGCAGCAAGGAAGGCAATATTAAAACGAGAAGTAAAACAAGTGTATGCTTACTTAGTCCCACTGGAAAATCCATTGTTCTTTTGACAGTACTAAAATACTGATGTACTTTCTAAAGTAATTTGTGTAATTGGAACTCAGTTTTATACCAGGATTTAAAGAAGTAGCCAGTACCTGCAGGCCCGAAGTGCTTTTTTTCATCTCTTATGTGGTCTATGACTCTCACTTACCCTTCCTCAGCCCATCCAACAGTTGCCAGATTTGACATCTTAATACACTAGTTTCATGTTATCAGACCTCATGTTGCCTAAAGGACAGAACTCAGACAATGTTTACAGGTTTGAGACCTGTAAAAATATTTTTTTGACATTTGCAATCACATGCCCTAAAACATACGTTCACATACACACCCCAAATACTGTCCTGCACAGACATGTACCTTCCCACAGATTCCTTAGATGGATCCGTTTATTATTGTTTGGATATGCCTTGCAATATTCTATGCTTTTGGTGTTTCTTCTGGTCATGGTGTCTTCTACCTGCTCTCTTATCTTTAAACTTTATCCCTCCTTTAGGGTCTGTCACGAATTCCCACATATCCCACGGAGCCTTTCTGTATCATTATAGCTTAAGTGGATCTCTCTGAACCCTCCAATGCTTGTTGACCATAATGCTTAACTTGGCATATGTTCAAAACACCTTAAATGCCATATATAATTTTTATTTTTATCCACATCTGACCACTAGACAATAGAGACGTGACTGGCCTTTACAGTTTTAGGGACTTGGGGTTTCAGCTCGTGCATAAAGGAATTCCAGAAGGAGAAGGAAGAGACATGGAAAATAAGAAGTATTTGTAGTAATAATGCTTTATTTTTATTTATTTATTTTTTTAAAGATTTATTTATTTATTTATTTATCCCCCCCTTGCTGCTTGTGTTTTACTGTGTCCATTCACTGTGTGTTTCTTCCGTGTCTG
>JAQZBX010045123.1:0-21158 GCA_029593785.1 Cabassous unicinctus
TCATTTGCATTTTTATTTTCCCAGAAAAGACTTCATTGCTTGAAAATGTGCTTCTGAATCATTTGACAGCGTTTCTTCTGTAGTTGAGTTGGTTGGTTGGATTGCCTTGTAGAGAGCAGGTGTTTTATATCAGGATGTACTTTTTCACATTTGGGAAGTTACAAAAGATGCTTTATAAATATGGAAACATCAAAACTGTTGAATTTGGGAAAATCTGTATTTACAAGTTTTAGGTATAAATTCAGCCCTGGAAATTTGGAGTAAAAAAAAAAAAAAAAAATCTATAGAGTCTCCCATAACCTTACTCTGCATTATATAATACAGAATTCACTTCTCCATGCTCCTGGGTTAACAGCCTACTCAGAACCCTGTGCACGAAGTCACTGCTGGAGTGCAAAGAAAAATCAGTGGAAAATCATGTTATTATTGTAAAGCGTAAAATGTTCAAGAAACAAATTATTTCTGACCAGGTTCTATTAAAGAGCTCAAACTTGATTAATTCTTGGCCTAGATAAGCATTTACCTCAAGCAATTACATGCCACTATTACAGTGATTATTTTATAAAGGCTAATAAACACTATCTGGCATTAATATTTGCTCCTGGGGAAAGTTTGCCAAGAGCCTAGAATACATTCACAGAAGATTTTGCCTGCTAGTTTTGTGCACAATATTTGTGTATTAGTCAGGGTTCTCTAGGGAAACAGAATCAACAGGAGATATCTGTAAATAGCATGAGATTTTCTAAGAATCTCTCTCATGACTGTGGGGATGCACAAGTCCAGGTTCCGCAGGCAGGCTGTAAACCAGGGGCTCTGATGAAAGTCCAGTGAAAGTCCTTGATGAGTTTCTGGGAGATATTGGCTGTCCAAAGACAAGCTGGGAAATTCTCTCTGAATGCTGAAATCACTTCCCCTTTTAAGGCATTCAACTGTTTGGATAAAGCGTCACTCATTGCTGACGACAATCCCTCTGGTTGATGCAGATGTAATCAGCCATCTATGCAGTAAACTCATTGATGACTAAAGCCCATAAATGTCCTTGTATTATAATTAGCCCAGTGCTTGCTTGACCAACTAAATGGGCACAATTACCTGGCCGAGTTGACACGAGTTGACACATTAGCCTAACCATCACAATTTGAAACACCGAAATCCTTTTAGCATCATAAAAAAAAAAAAAAAAATCAATGAATAAACAGTTGTACCCAATAAAGTCGAAATCTGATATAGAAATAAGCAAAAACTGGGGAATTTTATATAATCAGCCCAATACTGTTCATCCTAAATGAATTCCAGCCAACTATATTGAGTTAGTCTCCAGAGCAACCTGTTCTTAAATCTATACCGCGTCACATTGTGTATGTGAGAGAGTCACGAGTAATGGCTGAACTCTTGCTACTTTAAAGATTAGTCTGGCATTGTGAATGCAAAGCAGAGTATGGCCTGTTGGTTTAATTAACCCATGCTGGAGTAAACAATGGGATGTTGGCTAACGTTCTCAATGGAGAAGAAGAAGGAACGCTTTAGTGATTCATGTACCTGGTTACAGTGTCAAGTTTAATCATTTAAGTAGAACTTGCTTTGATTTAAACTCCCAGTGGCCATAAATGATTGAATATGTTTGAACTTGAGTAAACGTGTTAGATATTGACATATCCTCTATTATTAGACCAGGGGTCAAGGACAAACTAATATTTTTTTATATTGGTATTACAATTGAAAGCATCATCCTTCTTATATTTACACATGATTAACTTTTGTGTCTGAAGAATAGACAACCATGATCCTTGAATGTAGGATCTTCTTCTCAACTTAGGCCAATGTTTGTTTCTTAACCAGAAAATGCCCATGTTTGTGACCATAATTTGCTCTATTTACCTATACATCTTATGCTTAGTTAACTAGGAAGTGAGAGTTGAGGGAGCTGGTTGGGCTAGGATCTGGATCTTTGAATCAATTCATCTTCTATAAATTTTATTGACTGCTGAATCTCTCAGGCCTCCTCATTCATTAAGTACTTGGTAAAATTTCTTGTTGGCAATGAGTAGGGAATTCGATCTAAAATTTCTTCCTCCATTCTACAATTTGTTGTGTGTCTAAAACATTTTCCTTAGGGTAAAAGCTTACAAAAAGATATCTTATGTGCTAGACTATATGTGTGTATATATCACAAAAAAGTCTAGGAGAGAAAGATGCCTTGTGAAGTACTAAAGTGCTTGCATGTGTTTCTCTTCTATGGGATTTACTCAAGATCTCCTCTGAAGATTTGGATTTAATTTATTTGTTTCTAAAAGGATAGGTGTTTGGGCTGTTATAGAGCACTGTTGACAGAGAAGCAGTGTAAGGTAAAAGGTCCAGTTTCTTGGGCAAGTCACTTAAATTCAGGCTATTTTAGTTTTCTTAATAGTAAAATGGGGACTCTATGAGGATTAAATGAGCAAATGCATGAAAAGTTCTTAGAGTTACCCCAAGTAGCTACTACCAGGGTAGCTACCATCATGGATGGAAGCTGCACTGTGGGCGTGAGTGAAGTAGGCAGCTGGCGGTCTTAAACTCCATGCTCAGGGAACTAGAAGGGAAAGCAACAATGAAGAAGGTGTGAGAATGAGGACAAATCATAGATACCAATGGTGACTGATACTTTAAATGAGTTATCATCTCCCTCAACAGTATACGTTTGATGAACATCTTTTTTTAATGGCATTGCTACTTCAAAGAAGCATAACAAAAAGGAAAAATCACACAGTGTAAAGTGGGGAAGTTTCAGTCCACTTAGAGCTTTGAAGTCAAGGACCATGATCTAAAATCTGCCACCAAAAACATTGTCTACAACCAATCACTATTCTTTCAACTAAGAAAGCATTTCCCTTGATGTCTCAGAATACAATTCTGGGGAAATAGATGAATAACCAGGACACATGCATGTATTTTCATGTAAGTTGGGGTAGGTATATCAACTTTATCATTTGCAGGTGGATCATACCTTTGGTAAAATAGTAGAAAGACTTGCATGCGTTTATAGCAACATTTAATTCAGCAATGTAAAAAAGAAAAAAAAGTTACTGGATGTAAACAGGAGTAAATTAGTAAAACAGTAAATAATGTTTAAGTTTCAAAACTTCTTTGGATTTTAAGTTTCTATTAAACCATTCCCTTGTTAACTCATTCAAAAATGTTTATTACCTACCATGTACCTGGAACCATGCTAGGATATAGAGCTATATTGATTAATAAAGTCAAATATGTTCCCACTCTTATGGAATTTAGAATCTAGTGGGATAGATATGCATTAAACCATTATTATTATTAGTTTATTGAATTTTAACTTATTTGAAATTATTATTGATTAGTTGGAACTGATACCACTGTTACAAAGGAGAAGTACATGGTCTTGAGACAGAGTATAGTAAGTGGATCAGATGCAGTCTAGTCTGTTGCAGAGTAGCAAGGTCAGATCAGAAAAGCTTCTTTAAGAATGTCTTGTTTAAGATGAATTCTGAAAGATAGCAATAAGGAGCATGAAATGGAAAGGGGAAAATACGACTAGAAGTGGGAAGAAGCTTGGAGATTTCAAGGAATTGATAAAAGGCCAGTGTGAAGAAATACAAAAAGCAAGGAAGAAATGTCAAGTTGATGAATTATAGAGACTTCTGGCACTCTTCCCAAACATCATTCCTTGATCAACTACAGAAACAACCAGACACTGAAGGAAAGCAGCGAAGATGCCTACTATCATCATCACTGTTTAACACAGTACTAGAGGTGATGACCAGTGCCATTAGGTAAGAAAACAAATAAGAGTTATAAGGAAGAGGAAAATTGTCATCATTTGTAGTTGGTGTGGTCATAGAAAAATACAACAAGAGAATCAAAGAACTGTTAAAACTAGTGAAAAGTAAGGCATTCAGTTACAACATCAGAAATGTCAATACTATTTTTATTCACCAGCAATTACCAACTATAAAACTTAACTGATAAAAGATACTACCTATATTCAAGGTAGCAGAGCTACTGATGATTAATTTAAATAAAAATATGACAGACTTAACAAAGTATGTAAAATATTATTTGAATAAATAGAAAGACATTATATGTTTTTGATGGGATATATTTATTAACTTGGCTCAGAAATACCACAGGAGATTTGAAACTTTCCTATTGTCTCTTTGTCAGAAAAGCAGCTATAGTGTCTTCACAAAAGAATCTGCACATAAGGGCGTGGCTTGCCCTGGGTTTTTGAAAATTCTAAATTTTTTTCTTTGGGTGCCATCAGTCCAGGGAGCTACTGCAGCATCTTCTTGGGAGTAGAGGGTAGAGATTGAGAATTTTTTCTTATTTCTTACCAAATACCCTGTCTCTTTTGTGAAGTCTTCTCCAACATGTATGGCTCCAATTTCTGTGTTCATAGTTCTGTGTATATCCATTTCATCACCTTTAATACATCATCTTTAGATTATGTGTATGTGCATTTTCTTCTGCTAGACTGAGTTAGTCAAGGGCAGGTAGAGTGTTTTCATCCAATTTTGTATCAAAACCTGGGCTAGAGCATGCAGTTAACAAAGAGTTGTTGAGCTGAATTTATAGAAAAAAAAAAACTATATAGTCCTTTCTTTATACTTGCTTCAGTATAGGTTTTCATAATTTCATAGATATAAGACTAGGACTTTTGTTTAAAAATGTCATATGTGCAGTCCATAAATGGTGGCGGTAGTCATTGTCATTATGTCAGTCCCAGAGCTGAAAGAGACTTGGAAATCTTGAAGTCAAACATGGCTATTGAAAGAGCCCAGGGCTATCCTTAGCACATCTCAGAAGCATGGTCATTTCCAGCAGGATGGGAGGCATGTCCCCAAGAAGATGGACTTGGGACACCAGCAAAATCTGAGAAGAATTCTTTGCTGAAGGCTGCTTGCATGTTCTTAGATATTTTGGGCTGTGAAGACTACCCATTCTCAACACAGATTCTTGGCTTTCATCTCACCCTAAACACCTTCACTCTCCATGCTGCTGGAAGATCTCAGGTGAGAGGCACTGTAGCTCTTTGTCATGAACAAGACACAAGCTGGAATACAGACTCATTCCCTGCATTGTGTTTGCAGAGATTTTGGCCAGGCAACACTTGGCATCAGAGCCAGGGTCTCTGCCTTGAGCAAAATTTTGATTTATGGTCTGCATGGCAAAAGCAATCACATTTTAAGGGAAGGGGGACCCTGCGTATGTCTATGGTGACTGAGAATCACGGGAAAGACACTAAGTAATGGGAACCAGAGAATTTAATGTGCGAAATGTGATATCCTCTGTAGCGGTTTTAAGTCACTGGGAGGCACCTTAGTTTTGGAAACACACAAGTGATTAGCAGGTTTGAAGGCTGTAAACTAGCTCTCTGATAACTTGGTGACCAGGGCTGCATTGCTTAACTAGTAAATGGCATTTAATAAGCAGCTTCACATAGTGGCTGGGAAGAGCAAATGAGATGTTGTTTATGAAAGTGAAAGTGTTTTGTAACTTTTAGAGCTGTGAACAAATGTTAGGTGTTATTAATATTTGTCGCCAATAATAGGAGGAGAAGCTGAAGATGTTGAATGGGGCGAAGGGAGCCAGAGACGAGAGTTGGCAACTGGGTTCTTGCCTCTATTCCCTTGTGACTTGGCAGACAGATAGCAAACCCACTCATTCCTCACAGATTCCTGGCTGTCTGTCGAAAATGTGCTGAACAGAACTTGGGAAATAGATGGAGAGGAGTCTATCAAGGGCAGGACGTACTGTGCCTATGCTTTAGGACTTTGGTCTGTTCCCACTTAGATAAAAAGCTCATGATGGATGGGCAATTCCGGACCCGGAATAAATGCTTTCACTGAACAGAGGTGAACAAGTTTCAGGGATGAGGGTCCCACGAAGAAGAGTTCTGTTTGAAGGAAAACCTCTAGCTGTAAATCTTCTCCAGGAAATGAGATATTATGGAACTGTTGCCCTGCTGGCCTAATTTACCCTAGAGTGTAGCCACTGGAGCACATCCTAGAGCACAAATGCTGGCGAAATCCAAAGTGTACGCCAACTCTCTGAAGGCACAAGTGGCACACGCTCATTTCGGAAGTCCTGGCACAGGCTGGGGGGAAGTGGATGTGAAAAAGGCAGAGAACTGGGTCAAGTTTTGGCTCTGCCTCTAGCTTAGCAGGGTGAGTTACATGCTGGGTCCTGGTCTCTTCATCTGGAAAATATGCAGGTTGATCAAGATGGTTCTCTGCCATAGAATCTTATGTTTCTGGGAAGGATAAAAATATGAATTTCTCTTCAGATGGTTTTACTAGTTTTAAAAATATTTGTTAATCCAGAAGACCTCAATCAGTGGATGGGCAGAGATGCATTTTCCTGCCACAGGGATTTAACTCTGAGAATGTAATTTCTGCTACAGTTGTAAAATTTGTGTATTCTCTAGGAACATTAGTATTAATCATTTACCCAATAACTCACACCATCTTCTAAATATTTGAATTTCAGATTTTTTAAACTTTTAATTTTTAAAATTTATCCTGTGCCCTGGGTATTTTCCAAAGGGAAGTTACTCGATTTCTTAGACATTATGATTGAATACTCAGGAAGTTTGTTTCAGCACCTTCTTTTTAGAACTATATGTATCCTATAGTTTCTTTCCTAAAAATCAGAAAGTTGCAAATTTGAAAAATCTCTTCTTGAGTGTCTTCCTCCTGTAGTTTTATGCTTTTCTTTTTTTTTTTTGGTAACAGGTTTATTGAGATGTAATGCACGTACTATACAATTTTCCCATTTAAAGTGTACAGTTGAATGGTTTTTAGTATTTTTACTTAGTTGTGCAAACATCATCCAAATCAACATTAGAACATTTTCATCACTCCAAAAAGAAAGTTGTGTCCTTTATCCAACATTTTCCCTATCCTAATTCCCTCATCTCCCCCAGCTCTAGGCAATCACTTATCTAATTTGTCTCTAGAGATTTACCTATTCTGAATAGTTCATATAATTAGAATCACATAATATGTATTTTGTGACTGGCTTCTTTCATATTGCATAATGTTTTCAAGTTTCACCCATGTTGTAGCATATATCGTTACTTCATTCTTTTTTATAGCCAAATAATATTCCCTTGCATGGATATACCACATTTTGTTTATCCATTCATCAGTTGAAAGACATTTGGGTTGTTTCCACCTTTTGGCTATTACAAATAATGTTGCTATGAATATTAGTATAAACATTTTTGTGTGGACATTTTTTTACTACTCTTGGGAATATATAACTGAGAGTGGGATTGCTAGGGTAAATGGTAAAATGTTCAATCATTTGAAGAACCTCCAGACTCTTTTCCAAAGTGGCTGCCCCATTTTACATCCCTACCAGCAGTGTACAATGATTTCACTTTCCCTTATTTTTATCTCACTCTTTAATTCTAGCCACCTTAGTGGATGTGAACTGGTACCTCAATGTGATTTTGATTTGTATTTCCCTGATGACTAATGATGTCTAGCATTTTTTTTTTCATGTGCTCATTAGCCATTTGTATATTTTCTTTGGAGGAATCTGATGATATTTATGCTTGTGCAGTTGGGATGCATGTCATAGTCCCATCTGTCTTCTGCTTTCTGGTGGCCTTCCAGGTTAGGACAATTGGCAAATAATTTCAAGTTGAGATTTTGGGAACCACAACATAGCATGGTTAATGAGACATCAGAATGGCTGTTTTAGTACTCCCCCTTCCGGTTTTAAAAAATAATTAATATATAACTACTTTTATGAGGAAGCAAAATTTCTCATACAGATACCCTATGCAACATGTTACAATTTGGCTTTCAACTTTAATGTTTTCACTTTCTTATACATGATTAAGATAATTTTGGTTTTCATAATATTGTCTTAATATGTAATGAATTACTCTTGTTTCAGGACAAATCAGCTTTAAGTAGAAAGACGCTAGTTTATCTTAGAAATACTAGCAATCACATTAGAGAATTAAGTAAAACAAAGGATCAAGATTATGTTTCTTCTGCTTCAGGGGCCACTGCTGAATTGTAAGGAACAACATTTCTCTTCTTTCTCCTTGAATCCTTGACTAAGTATTCACTGCCAATTTGCCATGTGGTTTTCATATAGAAAGAGTTCATGGCAGTACATCCGACTGAATTCTCATCTCTTCAGATTTATCTCTTCCAAAAGCATGTCATTAGTCATACCTTAAAGGACTTCTCCAAGATAATTCTAGGATGGCTCCTACTCCTGGCTTAGTTAACACCTGGAAAATGTAAGTAAATTAGCTACAGATCTTAGACCAATTCTTTTTCTCTGCCTGTCTTTGTGTCTCTTTTTCTCTGCATTTCCTACAAACCTATTTGGTATGAGGATAAGAAAATCAATAAGATTTTAGTGGATAGTCAAAATCTCATT
Source organism: Cabassous unicinctus (assembly GCA_029593785.1). NCBI lineage: Eukaryota > Metazoa > Chordata > Mammalia > Cingulata > Chlamyphoridae > Cabassous > Cabassous unicinctus. The sequence continues at coordinate 8,416 of JAQZBX010045123.1, forward strand.
GAATGAGGCAGGGATGCACATACGTTGCTAATCCACCGATGAGGCTGCTGATAATAAAGTGCATGAAGGTCTGTGGAGGCACAGAAGATGGAAGCTGAGTGGTGCAGAAGGTGTCAGGGTGAAGATGTTAGAGAGGAGGAGACAACTGAGCTCACTATAATGAGTAGGGTTTATCCAGATAATCACATAAGAGGTCATTCCCATGGATGGGCCAGAGTGATGAAGACCTAGAGGCATGAAGGAAGAGTCTATGACTGGAATGAAGCACATTTAGGTGGGCAGCCTGATGCAGGTGCCATGCTTGGTTGCATTATACCTTATCATTTCTTCCCATGTACCTTTGTTTTGCTGTTTGGAGTAAAAAAGATGGAATCAAATTATTCCTTTGTTTGAGGGTTTTTCATATATTTGACAACAGTTCTAATATCCTTCCCAAGTCTTCTTTTTTCCAGGCTAAACAGTCCCCATTCCTTTACTTTTTTCCCACTTATATAGAATGGTCTCCAGGCCCTTCACCATCACAATTTTCTCTATTGGCGATATATCAGCTTGTAAATTTTCTTCTTACAGTGTGTCTCCCAACACCGAATCTAGCACTCCAGATGTGGTCGGCACAGTGTGATGTAGTGGGGCCTCCCTTTTCTCTATCATGAATGCTCAGTGTTGGCATCCAGTCATATCTGTTCAGGGAAGCTCATTTCAAACCTCTGGGTTTTGTTACCTAGTACTCAGGTTCTTTCATCCTTGCTCATGTTATTATTTGACTCAAAGTACTGGACTGGATATTATTATTTTAATAAATTTTTTCTTTATTTTTAAAGGAGCTTTAGATTACATACATTATACATAAAACATATAGGGGATTCTCATATATGCCCCCACCCCACACACTTTCCCCTATTAATAACATCTTTCATTAGTGTGGTCCATTTGTTAGAATTGATGAACACAGATTGAAGCATTGCTACTAACCATGGGCTATAGTTTACATTATGGTTTACACTTTGTATTGCACAATTTTATAGGTTTTGGCAAAATGTGTAATGGCTGGTACCTGTCATTGTAATACATGCACAATGATTCCAGGGTCTCAAAAGTGCCCCATGTTACACCTATTCTGTCTCCCTCCCCTCAGAATCTCTGGTAACCACTGTCTTCATATCAATATTACATTTTCTTCCATTGCTAGAATAATAATAAGTCTACTTTACTCCATAGTTGCATTCCCTCCTTACATTTGTTCGTTCCTCTATCTTGGAGATTTTGGGATGGTGATGCCCACTCTGCTTCCGATTGAGAAAGGGCTTAGATCCCATGGAGCAGATGGATGGAACTATTTTGTTTACAGTTGTAAATATTCTGATTCTTGGGTTGGGCATTGCTGATCATCATCCTTTTGTTAGTTGTCCTGGGTGAGTCTTATGAACTGGAGAGTAGGTGTTGGATGCAACTCTGCTGAGATTCAGGGCTCACCTGAATAGCATGAAGATTTAAGTCTCTGGGACACATATTTAATGGATATAGTGCTAATTATAGGTTCAAACAAATGGGATAGAAGAACCATGTGTAGGAAAATTATAAATGAATCTAACTTTGATACATTGGAGGAGATGGGTTATCATATATTCCAAAGTAAGACCCACTGACAGGGTGCTGATTTCATGGGGTTGTCTGCCCTGCCTATAATGTCTACATGTCTCTAGAGCCCCCAGGAGCACCCCTATTTAAGGTACTGTTTACTGTGGCAGACAGTGAGATCCTCCTGAGACGTGCATATTTATATGTGTATCTTTTCATCTGGTTGCTTTGACCCATTGTTCCCAGAAGCTTTTAAAATTCTGAAATGAATGATCTGATAATGTTTTGGCTACCTATATCTCTCTCTCCCTGGTGTCATCTCAAGATTTCATGGACATGCCTACCTTGTCCCCATCCAACTCTTTGATAAAAATATTGATTTTAACTGGGTTCAGTACAGTTACCAGCAGCCTCTGTTGTATGGAGAACTAGTGATAGTGCTTCATGGTTTAAATAACAGAGTATTGAACCATATCCAGGAAACTGACAGTAGTTTAGAAACTGATTGATAAAAAGTAACCCCAGAGCACCAGTTCTTAGTTAAATCTGTGCATTATCTCTGTCAGAATAAACTGAGATGCTTATTTAAAAACAAATTCCTGGGCCTTATTTGAGACCTACTTTATTAGACCCTAAAGGGGTGGGATGCTGGAATATGCATTTTAAGGGGTGATTCTCCTGACCACTGGAGTTTGAATGAATAAAGTACTTGCATTCTCTTTAGCCTAAATACTGGACAGTGGTCTAGGACACGAAGTTTGTACCTGAAATTAATATAATGAGTTTTGTCCTTATTTATGGGCAAATAAGTTTAAAGTGATGCATTAGTGAAGTGATGGCAGAAGGGTTTTTTAGTGCATCTTATAAAAAAAGAAAAAGAAAAGAAAAAACTTAATCTATGAGATCTACCCTCCCCCCCTCCCCTCCGTGTGCTATAGCTTTCAGCCTGGGCCAAGGAGCACCAGATGTGCCAGCATTATTCGGGCATTATTGCCACATTAGTTGCTGCTAATTTGGGAGAGTGACTATTCTGCATTGGCTCCATGAAGTGGCTGATCTCATCCTTGAGTGACAACACCTAAAACCCTGTCAGACTCTTGAGTCTTGAGACTCAGTGGGGCTGACTCGCAGCTTTTCCCACATGCCCCGAAGCTCTCAGTTTATACTGGGGTAGAGTGTGGGTTTGGTGACATGCTAGGGAAGCGTCTCCTGAAACACATATTTACTGAATCACAACACTTTAGGCTCTTGCTCTATATTTACCCATCAAACATGGCCGCCAAGGTTCAACCTACGTCATGTGACTCTGAGGCTCCTGAGGATTTAAAGATCACTATTTTTAAAGCTAGCTGTGAATATCACATTTTCCCTTGCCTTGAAAGATTCTAATTATCTGTTTGCTAGACATCACTCTGTTCTCTGCAACTTTATTCAAAGTTTATTCAGGCTTTCTCTTTATTTTAGGAGTCAGTGCAAATTGGTGCTCCGAGTCTCTGTAGGGAAGTCCTGCTGTCTAGAGTCATCCCTTTTCTGGTACCTTCAAGTCCATTTGGAGGTCATTCTAGATCTTTCCAACATCTGACTTCTACTCTATGATTATTTGCCACTCAACTTTCCTATACCAATATCTTTTTAAAAATACGTCTCAAAGTCTGTCTCTTGCCCCTTATTTATAAAACTAATACCTCTCAATTTCTACAATTCTTTTTTGTATATAACATCAACTAGGAAAATGTCTTAAAAGATAAATACATTCTCTGATTATAAAATGAAACATGTCATTGTTAAAAATTTATTAATCATAGAAATGTAGAAAACTCAATTATGCTTCTACTACCCTAATGTGACTACATTTTGGTCAAATTCAATTAAATCTTCCTCAGTACACACTTATTTTTACAGTTAAAATCATATCTTATTGCAATTTTGTATCCTCCTTTTTTTTCACTTAGCGTTATAAGCTACTTGCTTCATGTCATTATAAGAACATCAAAATAAAAATTACTATATGTATGCATCACAATTATTTAATAATTGCCCTATTGTTGATAATTTATGCTGTTTCTTATAAATAACACCTGAGGGATCTCTTTGAAGTTCAGGTAATCAATCACTATATCTCTCTTGGATAATATCAAAGAAATGCTATTCTTTTACTAAAGGAACATTTTTAAGGTTCATAATATATAGTGCCAAATTGCTTTCCAAAAGGATTGAATCCATTTATACTCCAATCCATTTGTGTGAAAATATTTGTGCAAAGTCTTTAAATGTCTCTGATGGTAAGATTTATCTTAGGAAAGCATAGTTACCCATTTGAAGGGAAAAGTAGCATTCTGTATTAGGAGAGAGGTGAGAGCATTTTCATAAGTGAAGCAGATTACAGGGCAGCTTCCATGAGCACATGGTTTTTGAGTTTTCAGCAAATTCCTCATCCACTGGGTGTAAAATGGTGAGCTTCTGAAAGAGTGAGGAACACAGGTGCTATTAATAAATAAAAAAGTTAGAACATAGATATTTTGCTTTCCTTATGTCTTTTCAAAGATCAGTTAGAGTCATTTTCACAGATTTTCTATGAGAGCAAGTGAGAAAGTCAAATGTTCTAAACCACTTAATGCTTCATGTGTGTAGATTCATGTAGATGAGTCTGTGAAGATACTGAATAGAGATGATAAGCCAAGAAGTTTACTGCTTGGAGTAAGTTATTATTGTCTAAAGCATGATAGCTGGTTTAATTACCACTCTTCAGAAACCTCAGATATTTTTCTCAAACTGTCAAATTGTAAATGAACTCCACGTAGGGAAAAATTGAGAACGAATGTAGAACTGGGAGATTTAAAATGGACTATCAAATTGTTATTCAATAGTCACTCCCACTATTGTCTATAAAAAATCTTTGCATTCTCCTGGCCTTTACTTGCCAGGCTAGAGAAAAAAGAATTAACTTAGAGTTAAGCAAGTCAGTGTTAAAATTCTGGTTTTGGTAATTTTTGCAAGCTCCTGAAAAATTTACTCAATTTCTCTGGGCTTCATTTTCCTTATCTGTCAAAAGTAGAACATTTCTATAATAAGTGAAATTTCTTTTTAATCTGTGAGATTAAATGAAACAATACGAGTAAGTCACATGGACATGAAACATGCACTGTAATAGATATTATTGTTATTTGTTGAATAATATAACAGGCATTATTCAACACATGTTTATTACTTTCTGCTTCCTTGTCTTTTTAGCCCTCAAGTGCATGATACATATTCCTGCCTTTCCTGTTGTTTCCAAAAGTGACTTCCATTTCCCAGAGTACACATCAATGTAAACTGATCTCTCTGTCCACTAATTCCCAACTTTATGCCTTGGACATTTTATCCTTTTCTTTTTCTTTTGAATTTCCAAACATTGACCAAGTCATTCTCACACATTCCCTGGAAGGATATTTTTGTGCTGTGGTAATGTTTTTTATTATGCATTTTTGTATCTTCCCATTGAGCTCATAACCTTCTCAAGGCTAAGAAAAATATCTTTGTTGACCCCTCAGATCTTAGCACCATTTCTGAAATGTAGCAGGACCTTGGGCAGGGCCCATCGATTAGTTGAATGCTCAACATTCAGTCAAATCCTACACATATTTATTTAAAGCTTGTTCTACTTGGTGATGGAAATACAATCATGAATGAGACTGATGAAATTTCTACTCTCTTGGAGCTCAAAGTCAGTGCATCACTAGCATTTTTATGTAGGATGGCTTAGATACAGAAGAAAGAAATATGAATGGAAGCTCGAGGCACTGAAGACTTTTCTTGAGCCTGATAGTGCATAGCAGAGCACTTCATATAAGATTGAGAAATCATCAATTACCACATCAAAAAAAGGAGGTCTGATGGAAATTATGAGGCTACTAATACTCATGGTCCCCTATACCCCCACACCTTTGAGTGCCATCCATTGGCTCTCCCATTGCTCCCAGAATGGTGGGGAAGGCAGACCTGTTACCAAAAAAACTGTAATTGTGTGATAAGTACTATGTCATGGAAAGTACTGGATCCTACAGAAGCACATATGCAGGACCTAAATTTAGAGGACATGGGTGGTGGCATATCAGGGGAGCTACAAGGTATGCAGGCTATATAGGATTCAGTTGGATGAAGAATGAGTGTGGGTGATTCACAATGAAACAGCAGGATGTGAATTAGTCTGGAGCTTCCTAGGGCACAGAATCTTCAAAGAACTGAAAGTAGTATAATAGAATTGGAGATTATAGGAGGTATGTCAATCAGAATTCTCCAGAGAACTAGAACTAATAGGATATATGTCTACATTTAAACGATTTATTTTAAAGGATTGGCTCAAGTGATTGTGGGGGCTGGCAAGTCTGAAATTCATAGGGCAAGCCAGCAGACTGGAAATTCAAGGATGAGTTGATATTGCAGTCTTGAGGCTGAATTTCTTCTCCAAGACTTCAGTGTTTTTTTTTTGGCTGTTAAGTCCTTCCACTGATTGGATGAGGCCTATCCATATTATCAAGGGTAATCTCCTTTACTTAAGGTCAATTGATTGTAGAGGTAAATACTATGTATAAAACACCTTCACAGCAACATCTAGGTGAGTGTTTGACCAAACAACTGACAACACAGCGTAGCCAAATTGACACATAAAACTAACCATCACAGGGGGTAAGAAGTAGTGAGTTATCAAGTTGAAGAGATGCAAGTAAGACGTCAGGAAGGGCATTGCAAACCTTTTCAAAGAGTGTGGACGTTATCTTGAGGGCACTAGAGATCCGCCAAAGGGTTTTAATCATTGGAGTGACATGATAATGAAAGAGTGCTTGGCTGCAGTGTGGAGAGTAGATTTGAGTAGAAGAAGAAAGGAGGCAGAGAGACCAGGAGGCTGTTGCAGTAACCCAGGAGAAATATGACTAGAGTAATGACAGTGGGATTGGCGGGATTAGGCATGTTAGGATATGTTCATGAGGTAGAAGCACTAGGGCTTGGTTAGGTGGGAACACTAGAGAGTTGGAGAAGCTTAAGGATTACAGTTAGGTTCTGATTTGGGTAATCAGGATGGAAATTATCCTTTTCACTTAGGGAACGAACACAAATAACTGAATTGCATGAGAAAGATGGTTAGTTTAGGACTTTTTGAATTTTAGTTGTGTATGGGGCATCCAAGTAGAGATATACAACTAGGAAGCCATATGTTTGAGTCTGGGGCTCACTCTCTGAATTGGAGACAGAGATTTTGGAGGCATGAGCACATAGGAAATAATTAAGCCAAGGGAGTAGATGAAGCTACCAGAGGCAATAGAGAGTGGAAAGCAGCACATGATTACAGTATTTATAAGCAATAGATAATCAGACTTGGGCTTGGTCGTGAAGGTTATTTTACATTGTCACCCATTTTTTACTTCTGCATTCCTTTGCCCTATCATTTATTAATTCACTCACGTATTCATCTTTTCTTTCTCTATTTATTCATGCATTCAGTAATCACTTATTGAGTCAGGCACTGGGTTAAGCCTTGAAGATTCACAGATTGAAGTAGTTTCTGTTCTGTGCTAGTGAATCTAGTTTAATGGAGAAGGCAGCCAAAATGATCAATAATGACCACACAGGGTGATAAAAGTTTTGATGTAAAGAATTATTTGAAACCAAGTTCTTAACTTACTCTGAGAATGCTTTCAGAAGGAGTTGACACTTGAGTAGACAGGTGAGATAGCCCCAAGAAGTGGGAAAAGGAGGTGGCAGGGTGTTCCAGGCCACCGGAAATACCCAACCAATACCTTGACACATGAAACAGCATGAAACTTTGAGAAATTCCAAATTGATCAATGTTACCATGACTCAGCACCCAATTTTCAGCCCAAGGGTACTTGTTGGGATAAGGCAGGAGCTGAGGTCAGAAGTGTCTCTAGGAACCCCATAACGAAGGATGTTATAGACCATAAGTAGTTGAAGCAAATCGTGAAAGCAGTGGGGAAATTTTTAATCAGGTGTGAGGAATGATCAAATATGTAGTTGAAAATGAGCAATCGCTCAGTGATAAGGTGGATGGGGATGGGGATACATGAGGGTAGTTAGGAGGTTACTGGTTACAAATGGTGAGTGACTTACGGCAACACCAGTTGTGCTGGAGAAGAGTGATGCAGTTTGAGCTTGATTCTGAGGAGTTAGAATTGGCAAAACTTAGAGACAAACTGGTTGTAAGAGGCTGAGGGAGAAGAAAGGAGGCCTCAAAGATTGTGATCAACCTAGATTTTTGACTCAGATCAGCAGATGGATGGTGAGGCTGGTCACAGGGTCAGGTAATAAGGAGGAAAAGTAATGTTGTGCTGGTGGTAGATAGTTTGCTCTGTTTTGGAGGCAGAGCAGGTCCTTCAAATAGATGAAATTTCAGCTTTGAGAATGATTTTATTCCTTTGCATTATAATTGTACTGCCCATAGTGTAAAAGGAGGCTATATTTGCATGGGTCAGCTAATCTATAAGGTTTTATTGATCATCTATTATGTTCAATATGTGTTTTGTTCTATTCTTATTATTTGAAGAATAGAGAAAGGTACTTAAAGTTAGCAATAATTTAGTAATAGGACTTTGTCCTCTTTGACAAATAAAACAATACAAGATGGAATCCATCAGCTATTGAATTGTGTGGCACACTCCTTAAAAGTACTAGGAGTTTAGAAGAGAGGAGATCAGAATAGCAGCCAGGAGTAATCAGTGATGGCTTTTAGGGGATGCAGGACATGAGCTCAGTTATAAAGGGTGTGGTTTCTGAACCCAAGGTCTCAGTGGTGAGAATATCAGTGGTGAAACCACTGCCAGAACTGGCTCTGGCTCTGAGATTCTGCACATCTTCCCAAACCATCATCCTGGTTTAGATTTTGGATTTGGGATCAGGATATTATCATAAATATATCGACTATTTTGTGCCCCATTTCCACCATCAATAAGCTTCCTGGCCTCATCCTTTACTACTAAAACATTTTGATGCTGCCCTTTGATGGTGCTTAAAGAATTTCTGGTCCCAGAGACAGTAGGTGCAGGGGACATCTGCCTCCTTCTCCAGATCATTCTGGGCCTTCAAAGCGAAAGAACTGTGGATCAAGTCATGGTCAGTGGGTTGTGCTTCATACCAGGCCAAAATCAGGCCATAGCAATAGTATCCCCTTGCCAAGAACCAATAACCCACAGAATCTCAATCTGGAGCTGCATTTTTGATAAGAATAGCCCATTACTGAACAGTTGCCTATATTACCTCTTTGTCTTCATTTTTTTGGACCAATGTCTCCATCATTACCTGAGAAAACCTACCTCTATATTTTATGTCTGATTTCCATTTCTTAAATTGACAAGGAAGCTAAATAGGCTGTGAAGGAAGCTGACCCCATAGCAACAGCAGCTTGATCACTGTAGGATTGTCAAAGAAGGTATGGAAGCTGTCTACCAGGCAAAGCCAATTAAGTCCAAGCGCCTCTGTCATAGATCATATAATTATTAAAAAATTATTTCTAGCTTAATGTTATGGTTTCATATCAGCCTTTACTCCTTTGACTTTTGCAACTCATTAAGGCTCCCTTCTTTGGTGAATTAGACTTAGCTTTTACTTTGGGTTTCAGTTCTCAGTTATGTTCACTCATTATTCCCACTTGGTTTGATATCGATGCCCTCATAAATCTTGATGTGAGGTTCCTTGCTGCAGCCACAACGCCCCCGAATCTCACTGGGTAGACCAGCTTACCAGTGTCAAATCAGATTAATCTGTATGAGACAGTCTGATTAGAGGAAATTATGCTAAAAGTTCTAACTTTCCCTTTGTAATGATGAGTTAGAAATTTTGACATAACATCCAAAAGGAGGTCCACATCAGAAGCTGGGTCTGGCATACCCCATCCACATGGGGGATGGATAGTTTAGACTTTGCCAGGTGGTTGAGAGTCCAGGTCTTGGTCAGAGTGGTCCAAGGTACATTCTTCTCTGGCAAATCTTTCTAGACTGGGGAGTTTTCAGAGCCAATCACCCATAGGTAGGAAGACAGAAGCAGCAGGAGTATAATGTATATCCTGCCCCAGGGCTTAAATTACTCTATTGGGACAAAAGAGCTGGTACAAGACTTAGGAATGCTTTTTGGCAAGAGCTGGCTTCTAAAGTGTGAGGACATTTATGTGTTCTTTTTCCCTCTGACCGCAGTGCTGAGAGTGTGTAGAGCCTTCTGAAAAGGCTTACAATTATTTTCCACAACAGAGATGGGTCTCTTGACTATTTTCAAGCTTGATGTACATGAATGATGTTTGCTCTGAGACTTGTCCCTTCAAAATAAAATGAAGGCGATTCGCTGGCCAGTCTTTTTTGCATTGTCTGTTGACTTGCTTACCTGCTACCACCAGGCTTAGGCATTTCTCCTATCTAATGTGTGGGAAATTGTTGACAAAGAACAGGGAATTAGGACTTTGTGGTCTCAGGATAGCTTCATTGATATTTAAGATTCCTTCCCCTATTTACTGCAACACTATGACTCACCATGAGTTGTATATCAACATGCTGCAAAAAAGGAATTCCCCTATAGTAATTTTAGAACTCTTTTGTTTTTGTTTTTATTACATATATACATATGGCTGGTGACAAAAACAGATAAATAAATGAGATAAAGATCCCTAATCTAAATGTAGAGTCCATATGAAGAGGCATTACAGATTCATTACACAATAGATAATAAAGTAGTGTATATATGTATGTTTGGGGGTGGTGAGTGAGGGACATGGCAGTGTTTATAAAGTGGTGCTAGTAATGGTGATAGAACTTCAATGGGTTAAGAATCGGCTGGAGAAATTTGCCTTATAGGGGTGAGACTTGAAGATGAGCAGAGTTTTTTCCCCTTGCATCTAGAATAAGTTCCAAATTCTTTTTCATGGCATAAGACCTCCACAGCTTGGGCCCAACTTGTCCCTCTTAGGGCCTGCCCCCACTGTTGTCACTTTTTCAGCCCTCCTGCCTCCCCCATCTTTATCCCAGACCCTCCTATTAACCATACCAGGTACTGGAAGACACACCATTCCTTGAACTTTGTGCCTTCTGGCCCTAGGCCTTAGCTTACACTGTCCCCTCTTCTGAACACTGTAATAGTATCTTCCATATCTGGGGGCAGATGGCATTTCCAATCTTTCAATAGCAATGGATTAGAACTTTTAGGACCCAGGAGCAAAGTCCATTTAAACAGACTGACCACATCTCATAATCCCTACCAACATGAAGTGTCCCAATAATACCCAGGCATAACCTATACTTCTTCAGCAGAGTTTATTCATGAGAAGGTGCCAAGGTACTGAGGTGCCAGTTAGGAAACTTTCCTAAGCTTCAGAACTCCCATAACAAATGTTCTCCTACTTCTCCACATGGTAAAATACTGCTTATCCATCAAAGCTCAGTTCAAAAGTCACTTTCCATGTGCAGTCCCTCCTGATCTTACCTCCGTCTCCCCCTGCAGGGCTCCTGCAGTCTGGGTTAAAGCATTTTAATTACACTTTTTTCCCCAAATATCACTGCAGTAATTTAGGTGTGTTCCTTTCTGGCTCATAGGACATGTACTTCTTGAGGAGATCCTGAACTTTGCTCATCTCTCATATGTGTATGCTACACCAATGAATTAACTCCCCATGGCAGCAAGACTGGGAGAAGATGTGAAAGTGACACAGATGGAAAATTCTCTGTCAATGCAAATGACTGGAGCAGAATTTTTTCATAGACGTGTAGAGCAGGGTTTCTTAACAAGGGGTCCATGAGCTTGAATTGTAATTCGAAAAAACATTATTCTTGTGGGGCTGTGTTGGTGCAGGTATGATATATTTATTAAATAATGCATAGTATAGTGTGGACTTAGTAAGAGGTCTGTGGTTTTCACTGACTGGCAAAGGGGTCTGTGGGGCAAAAAAGCTTAAGAACCCCTGGTGTAGAAGGATCAAGAAAGGAGAGTTGTGTAGAGGTTTGTCAGACTGTAGAAGGATTGTAACTCAAAGATGTCTATACTTTTCCCATCCCTAAAAATAATAAAGAATGAAGTAAGTAAAAGATCTTGGCATCAATATTAGCTCTTTCAGAGTGATTGTTTAAGTTTGCTAAGGGATGCTTATAGCTCCGAGGCTTGAAAATGTCCCAATCAAGGTATCATCAAGAGATGCTGTCTCACCAAAGGTCAGCTGCTGGTGATTCTGGACTCCTGTCACTTGGCAAAGCAAAATGGTGGCCAGTCTCTGCCTTCTCCTCCAGGCTCACTTTTTTTCTGAGCTCAGCTTTGGGCAAACAGGCATATAGCTCAGCTCTCCCTCTCTTTTCTGGGTCTCTTTGCTTCAGCTTTGGTTGCTCTACTGATTCCAGCCTCTGGCCTCTCTCCCATCCTCTCTGATTTTCTCTGTCTTTCTGCAACTGTGAGCAATCCTGGAATCTTCTTTCACATGGCAGGGTAAAAATGCCAACTCTGCTCAACTCCACTCCATTTATATAGGACTCTGGTGAAAGGATTAGGACCCATCCTGGATGTCACGATCTAATCAAAGTCCCTTAACTAAAGTGATCTAATCAAATGTGATCTAATCAAAGGTTCTCTTAACTGAATCTAACCAAAAGGTCCCACATACAATAGGCTGACACATACAAGAATGGGTTAGTGTAAGAACATAATTTACTGGGATCCACAAAAGACTGCAACTAGCACAGTAGTATAAGAGAAAGTACATGGCGTTTTATTCAGATGGTGCATGTGAAGTGATGAGGAGCTGGGGGGAAAGAAGGGCACCCTGTCTTTACCTCTTCTCAGTTGCCTGCTTTCTCAAGTCTTTAGACTCCTGAATGGCAAAATTGAGAAAATAAGATGTGCCCCACTGGGTGGTTGTGATCATTAAATGGGATGGAGCAATGGAAGCATCCAAGCCTATAGTTGGTGCTTCCAATATTTGTTCTGACCCACGGTTACACATTTGACTAAGGAAAATAACCTTTGACTGACAACATTTCTACAAACATCATTCTCGAGTGAAAGGAAAATACCACAAATAATTAGAGGAGCAATTAATGAGGAGGGTGGGCGTACAGTGTAGTGATTTAGGAGTTAGACCAATTCAGGTTCAAAGCCAACTCTGCCATTAACCAGCTGCATACCTTGTCTAGTATTTAATGTCC
>JAQZBX010045124.1:0-21148 GCA_029593785.1 Cabassous unicinctus
TTTATAAAATATATATATATATATATAACAAATAACATTTATGTAAACAAATGCACATATATACATATGTATTTATATATCATTTTACAAATAAAAAAATTAAAAAAATATTTATTTTCCTTTATAAAACATTTTACTCTCAAAATTTTATTATTCCCTTGGTTTTAGATAGCTCTGAGGAAAATATTTTAAAATATTTCATTTTTCTAAGGAGAAATTTGGCTTTCTTCTACATGTTTGGTTACATAAAATTTCTTACTTTTGATATTTAAAATGGCATTATAAGGAATTTGCAGTTCGTCAATTTGAAAATCACAAAAAATATTTTATAAATATGAGGTGGGAATGACATATTTCTTTAAAATATTATATTTATGAACTGTAAATCTCATTTCATTGAATATTTAAACATATAGTAATGATGAAAGAATTATACTTGAACACCTATATATTGACATTTAACTTGAACATTGTACTTGAGCATTTTGCTATAATTATTTTATTATATATCATTTCATCTATCCAATTTGCTTTCCATCAAAGCAATTGTTTTTTGGCTTTATATTTTTAATTTCTTTGCATATAAAAATAATTTGAAAACATGAGTAATCTTCACCTGTACATACTTCGGGGTATATCTAATAAAAAGAAACCTATTTTTTTTTTTTGAGGTAAGTGCTATTTGTATTTGACATAATTTAAAAACAGTTAAAAGCACAATAATTAAATTCTTATAATTCAATGAAATTCAACAAATATAAACCCCCTGTAACACAAACAAGTATAAAAGTATGGCATACGACCATCAAACTAGAGATTTCCCTTGGCTTTTCCAAGTATATCCATATTTTGTCACCTGTTTTCAAATGGCAACTCTTAATCTATATATTTAATCAATTATTTTATCAAATGTTCATTTTTGCTGTTCTATAACGTGACATAATTTATATCATGCAATGGTAAACCTATTGTTCAAGACTCTTTTTTCAAACTCAAATGTTTCTGAGATTCATCCATGTAGTTGGGTGCATAAGTATACTGTTCCTTTAAAATTGGAGTAATATTAAGTTTGATAAACATGTCACAGTTTTTCATCAATTTTGCTTTGGTTGACACCTGTGTCCTACCCAACTTTTAGTTATTATTATTAAAGGTGTATGAACATTCTTGAACATGTTTCTTTGGATATAAATTTTCCTTCAGGTTAGGTAAATAATGAACAGTTAACCTTCAGGTTAAGGGGCTTGGCTATAATTAGCTTTATAAGAAACTGCTTGACATTTTCAAAAGAGTTTGTAATATCTCATGTTACCACACAATTCATGAGAAATTAGGTTGAGCATCCTCCTCTTCATCTTTTGGTGTTGTCAGACTTGATAATTTAGAAATTCTAGAAGTGTTTGATAAAATATAATTGCATCTTTAATTACCATTTCCCTTGAGAATATACCTAAATTGACATACTGAAGCATTAAATGAGTCTTCATGAATTTAGAAGGACTTAATTTTACAGAGTATGTTCTCTGACCACAACGGATATAAATTAGATATCAACACAAACCAATGTTTTGAATATTAAAAAACATACACTTGTACAGTTTGTGATTCAAAAAAATCAGAAGGGAATTTTAAATATATTTTAAATTAAATTTTAATGCAATTATGATATATAAAATTTGGTGGAATAAAGTAAAGCAGTGCTTGGGAAAATGTTTAAAATTTTAATTGTTAATAACAGAAAAGGCAAAAGGTTTAAATACAATGATCCAACATTTCCAGTGACCAGGAAAAGACCAAATTGATAATCCAATACGTAGGAGGAAGAAAATCATAAGAGAAAAGACAAGAAAACAGAGATATAATAACTAGACAAACTGCAGGAAAAGTTGACAAAAGAATAAAGATTTTCTTTAAAAATATCAAACATATTGATTAACTTCTACCTAGATTTATCAGGATTAGAAGTGTATGTAAACAAATATCCAATAGCAAGAATGAAATATGGGTTGTTACTGACAGGCAGTGTGCATATTTTAATATCTTTTCCTCTTCTCACTAATCCTCCTTTTCCTTGTCCTCCTCCTCCACCTCAGTCCAAAGAATTGTTTCCTACTTTAAAATCCTGAAGACATCTCCCAAATTACTGTGGTATGTTATTATTTAATTCACTTCATGTAGTGTAGGTTGTTAGAGAGGAATTAAATGTCATATTTTCTATTATGAATAGTTTCATAAACCAATAGTTCTGATAGCATTGCTGAAATATACATGCTCCTCTCAGTTATCTAGCTGTATATGTCACTTTGGATTATTCCTATGTATTCTTTTCCCTGTTGCATTGCTGATGTCTCTCTCTTTTTTTTTTATCCTGCTTAGTGATTATTTGCTATTTTTTTACAGCAAGAGTTGTTATTAAGGAAATCCTTCTAACTTTGTCCTCCTAAGATGTGATAATGCTAGTAAGGTTTCACATGAATTTTAGGGCAAACCTGTTAATGTCTTTGGAGAAAATCTTCTGGGAATTTTATTCAGGTGCCATTTAACATACAAAGATAAATGTTACCTTTATAATATTGAGCTTTCCAATCTATAAATATGGCCTAACTTTCCATTAATTTAGTTTATTAAAATTCCTCAATGAATTTTAAAAATTTTCTTCACAAGTTCTGTTGTAATTATGTTACATATCTCTGTGTAGGTAGATATAGTATGTGTAAAATTTCATACTATTAGCTATTATTTTTAATTTTCACTATCTTTAGTTTCTAGTGTATACATGTTTGATATTTTTTTCTTGATTTCACCAAACCAATTGCTTTCTCAAACCCTATTCAAGTATATTCTAATATTATTTATGTAGATTTCTTATCATGCACATTGAGAATTGTATATGCTTCTATTTCCTACTCTTTTGCTTGTTTTTTGAACTTTCATACATTTCATTTTCCTTTTCTTGCCTCATTCTATTGCTTCAGAAAGTCAGTGAGTGCAGGTATTGTTTTTGGTCTGGTTCCTTAACAAAGGATGCTTATATCAGGCATATATTAATTTCTCTGAATATTGAAATCGGGTAATTTATTTTTTAGTATTAATTTTTTTCATAATAAGGATTGTAATTTGTTTTATTTGCTAAATTTTTCATGATAAATGAATTATAACAGTATATTTTATGACCCCCGGCAATGATCCTATATTTTTCCTTTAAATTCTGTTATGAATTGCTATATTTAATATTCTAATTTTAAACAACATATATATTTCTGAAATAAATAAAGCTTCATCAATATATTATATCTCTTATATCACCAATATTTTTATAGAATTTTGATTTACATGCTAACATATTTGAAATACTTAATTTATTGAATATATCCTCATCTGTTCTACAAATATCCATTAATAGAAAATCTTTCTCAGTCAGCTTCCTCTCTTCTTTTTCTAATTTGTACTATGGACATTATATGCCCCATGTACCACATTCATGCTAACTTCTCCTTTCAATGTTCTCATAGTCACTTCATTCATGTAGTATCCTAAGAAAATTCAAGCAGACAAATAAGTAGTGTAGGAAATACTTGACACTTCTGAGTTTTTATTGCCCTAATCTCATTCATATTTTCCTGATTAAGATCTTCTCTTTTTGAATTCACTTTATTTTTCTGCTTTTAAATATAATGATTAAGTATGCAAAATTGTTATTCCCCTGTATCTGAATTCTAAAGTGTGATTCCCATATTCCTTAGTAATAGTTATTTTGTAATATTTTCCTCCCTTTCTCTGTTTTCTTATTGTTTCCATATGTTGGTGTTACTAAATCTGACCTCTTCAGAATTTATCTATTTTCTTCTCTTTTCTAAATTTTGTTTGTATGTCTTTGCTTAGGTTTTACATACAATTTTCTCTTCTCCTTTTGATTTTTTCAACTATAATATATGTAAAGGCTAAAGGATTTATTGTTCTCTCATTATTCCTTTTTTATTGCACTCTGTTTTCCCATATGTGTGTGTATACACATACATGATAGATACATCCATATATACATGTGCATGATTTTTATATGTGTATATATATAAATGATCTTCAATATCCTTCTGAGTTTATGGAAATTGGGGCATTTTATAACAGCTTCTTAATTACTACAAAAATCATTTTTCATTAGTGCATGAAGTTGTGTAAATGTTTTTCTTTTGTATTTGTGTATTTGTAAATCTAATGATCCTAAATACTCTTTTTTTACATAGGAAGGCTAACCTGGTATTATGGGTTTCCTAGGATTTGTGGAATTATAAAACAATTAATGTCTGCAGCAATGATATCTATATATAAATAACATTAAATATGCAGAATGGACATTTAGGAGAAATTCTGGAGTTGTGTAGAAGACTATTATTATGCTTTTATTTACCATTTTCATTAAGAATATAGCAAAATGGTTGATACTGAGCCATTAAAAAAGACTCCATGAACTTAAAAGCCTTAATTATACAAAGTGTATTCTCTATGAAAATGGATTAAATTAATATCAACAACAATTAAACTTTTAGAAATTAAACAACATACATTGAAACAATCTGTGAATAAAAAGAAATCAGTAGGATAACTTTTAAAAATATTTTAAATTGAATTATAAAGAAAATAGAAAACATAAAAATGGATGGAACAGAAATAAAGCAGGGTATAAAGAGAAGTTTGAAAATGGTAAGTGATTGTACTAAGGAGAGAGAAAAGTCTAAAAAGAATAACCTACATTTTCAATTCAAGAAGAATGGAAGAGAAAAGCAAAGTGATACAAAATTAAGTAGAAGAAAGAAAATAATAAAGAGAAGAATAGAAAATGATTGTATAAAAGTAGTGTAGCAAAAAGAAATTATGACTAAAGCAGAAATATTTATTTGAAAAGAAAATCAACTTCATATCTTCCTACCTAGATTTATCACAAATAAAAGAGAATGAAAACAATTACAAATAACAAAAGTAAAATATGGTTTTACTGATAGAGTTTGTACACTTTCTAAAAATGAATAAAAAATGAATAAAACCATTTCTATATTGAGAGGATACATTTTCATATTTATTTGATGGTGTAAGCAATATCTAATATTCTGCAAGCAAAATCGAATTCCACTTGTTGCTACATCTTACACCACTTTCTAAATATTTGTTCTTCACTATGCAGAAAGATTAAATGGATCAAGCATATATACCTATTCAGCCAGCTCACAGGCAGTGAAAAAAAGATCAAAACAGATTTGTTCTGATTAGGCTTAGCTCTTTACAGTCCACATTTCAATGAGGGAAACTACTTTAATAGGGATCTCATGTTTGGATCTATTCTGTGTCCTTAATTATGCACTGGAGTGTCAATTAAAATCACTTTATTACTTTGTGCAGCCATTTGTAGGAAGATGAAGACAAAGAGAGTAATTTGAATTGAATTTTCTAATTCTAAACAGTCAATATTCTTTTGGGGCAGTAGGACACTGTACGTTGAAATTCTCTGAAATGTATAGGCACCTGTTAACATACCTATCCATGGTCTTCTGCATATGATACAATCCTTTGTTTTTCCAAAAAAAAAAAATCATCCAAACACCATCTAAAATTAAAAAAATGTAGAGAAGCTTTTCCTGAAAAATGTATCTGTTACACAAATGCATGGATTTAAAAAGTTAAAACACAGTTGCATAGCTCACTGTCATTTATGTAAACAATAAAATGTTATGCAGAAAACAAATTTTGGATATTCAATAGGGATAGATTCTAATCTAAGGACATATATGAAATTTAAATTAACTACAATCCATTATTTTTCAGAATTTTTAAAAATCCAGATAAACCTGCTTTGATGTTCAAAATATCTGTAGAGCATTCTGCACAGAGCAGTTTTAATCACTCTGTTCCGCAGGCTATAGATGATGGGATTTATGAATGGGGGCACCATGGAGTACAAGACAGCCATGAGAAGTTTACTGAGAGATGCCTTATTTTCAACAGGACTAAGGACAGCAATCAACCCAGAAATTAAAAAGAAAATTAGAATATCCAACTGAGGGGTACAGGTGGATAAGGCTTTGTTACGGGCTTCCACAGAACACATCATAACCACCATTGAAAATATATCATAATAGCACTTCAGCAAAAAAGCAGAACATACTAATAAAATACAAGAACTAAGGGCTATGGTAATAAGCTCAGAAAACTGAACTTCTGAAGAGGAGATCCTCAAAATTTGAGGTACATCACAGAAATACTGACGGATCATGTTGGATTTTGTGATAGGAAGCCTGAACATGACACCTGTGTGGATAGCAGAATAGACCAACCCACTTGCCCAGGAGCCCCCAGCTGCCTGTGTGCACCAATGTGGGGTGATGGTGAGCTCATAGTGCAGAGGGTGGAAAATGGCAACATAGCGATCATAGGACATCACCACAAGGAAGGAAAACTCTGTGGCTACAAGCAAGACTGACAAAAATATCTGAGCAGCACATGCTGGGAGAGAAATCAGTTTACAGTCTGATAGAGAATTCACAACTATTTTGGGAATAGTAACTGAAATGTAGGAAAGGTCTATGAGGAATAAATTGCCTAGGAAGAAGTACATTGGAGAGTGCAGATGAGTATCAGTTACAATGACAGAAACAGTTAGAAGATTCCGAGTCAGGGCTCCCAGATAAATCACTAAGAAGAGCAGACCTTGCAGGATTTGGAGCTCTCAGGAGGTTGAGAGATCCATAAGGTGGAATTTAGTGAAGATAGTTAGATTGTCTATTTCTACTAATATGCTGCCATTTACCTGTAGTCAAAATATTAAAAGGATAAGAATACATTAAAATCAAATGGAAATAGTCCACCTTACTCACAAAGAAAATGCCAACACCATGGTTATCAATGAGCATTTGTATTATCTTGAACAATTCAGGTTAGAGGAAAGGCAAGTAAGATAGTATTTTGAAATCAATTAATTCACATATTTCCCCTTACACTTTCTTTCATAACTCTGCTCTAATATGCCAGTTTCAGCATTTATATGATCAGACAATCTAAATATATCAAATTATTTAAAATGAGATCAAGGCCCATAAACCTTTAACTTGTGCTTCCTGTTTATAGTATATTAGTAAACTATCTTTTCAAACTCTGCCAGGATACATCCAGTAATTATTTTCCTATTTTATGCATTAACAAAGTTTAATTCCAGAACTCATAGTAAGAAAGCCTCTGCATTAGCCTTTTTGTTTGAACACTGAACCACTCTCATGTATCAGGTGACTAGGATGATTGCTAATATCACCCAGGTATGGTCAGCTGAATGATAATTGGTTTCAGTAACATATTTAAGGAATTGGGTTGAGGTACATCTCAGAATGGTTTTAATCCAAAGGACAATAGATGAATTATGCCTCATCACTCCTTCTTTCATCGTTTGAGCATTTTCATCCTTTGCATCCTTTCTGTCATCCTTTGCAGCAATGTCAAAAACAGCAACAACATTCTCTTGAGATTCTAATTGTTTCGTGTTTCCCAATGTTGTCTTCTTGTCTCTCTATTTTATCTTCTTAACCACCACAATGTCTAAGAAATGCATCCCACCTAATATTACTCTTTTTCAAAGCATCTTTCCTTTCATCAGGCATCATTTACAATGTTTGAATAAGGATTAATTTTTTTGTATAGATATATTGCCTACATGCTATTCTAGATTTTACAGAAATCTTATTCAAAATAACTTTGAAACCACAACTATTTTACTTTGGTTTGAATTGAAGCATATCAAATCATAAGAAATCCTATTTTAGTCTTATACTTTCAATTATAAAAATAATAATCTTTAGGATCTCATTTACAAACTACTTAATTTTTAATTGAACTAATTAAATGGAAACATAATAACTATAACATTTTATAAATATAATTTTTAGTAATAATTATTTTTTATGTACCATCCATTTGTAATTTCAAGGTGGCATATGATTTAACTGGAATTTTATGTGGGTAATATAAATGGTGTTGATTTACTTTCATTGATTATATTCATATTAATTCATAGGTCCATTTGACATAAATTTTATTAGATATCAAAACAATTCTCAGTAATTAATTCAATGCTATTTACATAATAGGTTATTGGACATAAAAATTCTGGATGAGGTTTTAATTTACCTTATCAACCACACATGAATATTCATCCTTAGAAGTTTCATTCCTGTTCTCTTTCTCTTCAGATTGCATGTTTCCACCTGGCCTGTAAATTTCTAAAATTTTCCTAGGCTAAATTTACTATATATTTTCTACTTCTGAGCACAGAGTGACAGTGTTAGGCATAAAGAGTGAGAAAGATTTCATGGTTTTTCCCTGCTCCTTATTATCTCAGGGGTATGTAGAAAATATTTACTTCACAATTTTTTAATGTGGAAAAAAATGCATGTTTTTAATTGTTAAACACATGAAATACAAGACCATAATAAAAATCTTATTTGTCAATATCCTGAAAATAAATTTTAAAATTGTCAAAGTTAAGCTTCACTGTATATCTGTACAAATCCATTCATAGATGAAGGACTATTTTGCTTATGAACATTGATTTATATGAAATGCTATGGTGACTCATTGTTGGCTCTGAATTTGTTAGCTATCCTTTACAATATAGTTCAAGTACTATTTAATTTATGGTGGTTTCACTAGTTTAATTTCTTTGTAGTTTAAATCATTATATTTCAGTATTGGGAAACAGCCTATGAATCACATAGATATCATCAGGTATCATTCATAAAACTAAACAAAAATAATAAAACCAGCATCAGAAACTTTCAGATTTTCTGAGTATCAATTTACAATATGAGCAAGAAATAATTATGGTAATGATCTTGAAACATATCACAGCTCATTTAGTGCAATTTTTACCAGCTATTTTTTAAAAACATATGAATTAAACTTACAACTATACCTGAGTAATGAGGAAATATTTTTATCTATCTTCTGTAATATGGATATTTCTTTTGCACAATAGTAGAGACTTTACAAAATCTGTGATCTTGCTTCATTATTCCTTTATTAAAATTTAGTGAGTTACTTCTCCAAGAAATTCACATTTATCCATAATCATAGGAACAATTGTGCTTCTAGGTTCTTTATAAACATGGTTATTACTGAGGATGAACACATATGGGTCATATCTCTCATAAGCCTTAGAGAGCTGATTATTTCCCCTATCTAGAGGAGCCAATTTTCTTTCAACTTCTTATTGATAAGGAATTTTTCACTCTACTCTTGTGATTAGTTAAATTTATAATAGTGCTTATTAGCAATAAAATCAGCAAAGTTTTTGGATATTGTTAACAAGAAGAAGTATTAACAAACAAGAAGTATTTCAAAATATTTCATAGTCACTTGTGATTCAGTACACTTTCAATTTTATATCAGATCATAAATATAATTGATTAACATAACAATATATTTATAAAAACAAGCAACCATGATAAAATTATATTTTAAGTGTTTAGAAAAATATTATTTCATGAAGGAAAGTTGTTTACCATTATGCATGTCTGTTTTGTAGGTTCACAACTTTTACTATACAACTATTGTTCATATATGTTCATGCAGGCATGATATACTACAGTAAAATTTAAAATATATATCAACTACAAGGAAAACAAACCAAAATTGACCAGTATCTACTAAATTAAAGAAAATTGGGATTCATTTTAGATTGAATTATTTTTAAAAGTCAATTAAATGAATTTGTGACATATAGTAAAATCTTTTACCAAAAGTTTTTCCTTGCAATTGGAAGAGTGCAAGGAATATGGTCATTGAAAAAAAGTTAGGAAAAACATTAGATCATTAGTTACTGATCCTACAAGCAGGTTGTAGGAAAGTAGCACACTTATCATTCTAAAAAATGCTTATTGATCAGTGTCAATCAGGAGAGTATCAGACCATGGGAAGGGCTAGAAGCTCCAAGGAAAGTTTTAGAAATGAAGGTTCAAAAAGAAAAGTCTCCAAATACCCTTATAGGTTCTCAACACAGTTATGAAAGTTGGCAGATAGTGTCCTGTGCGTAGAGATAAGAAGTCAAATCTATGAAAATAAATCTTCCTTGACTTAGTATAGGGCATTTTTGGCTTACCCAGAGTCAGGTAAACTCACAAAGCCCAAGAAAATCTTTGCCAATTTTCATAATCACTCCATCTTCTTAGTCGTTATATTTGTATTCAGGGCAAAAAATAAGCAAATATATGAAGGAATGCTCAGTTTCTTAGAGGCAGAAAAATTCCTTGATATGGCAAGGATATACAGAGAGAAACAAAATACATTGAAGAAGTGGTCAGGTTTGGCATCTGAAGATGAATACGAGTGAAAATGATGGCCAGACATCTAGTGAAGCCATGCTAATGTTTTCATGAAATTTACCACTAGGAAGAGGGTAATGGTAGGAAAAATACATGCAAAAATATAATACCTGAGGTACCTAGAAATATGGCAAAATATGAATTCATGCAATTTACATAAATCATCAGTTCTCATGTTTTTTGCCTTTCAGGGCCTATGTATTCCAGAAATGTTTGAAAATCTTAAATAACTTATATTTCTGTTGCTAATATCTAGGAAAATTATATTAGCAATTAAAACTAATATATGTATAACTTATTTAAATTATTAAAATAATAAATCATTATATTTTAAAGCAAAAATGTATTTAAACAAATGTTATTTTCCAAATCCAAAACTGGTTTTGAGGAAAGAGAAAAATTTTTTCCTCTTGAAATTCACTATATTTCTGGCTTACTGGGAAATAGCTGAATTATCATATTTGCAATATATTGGTTTGGTTGAAGAGTCTGAGGAAAAGATTGTGTTACACAGATATATGGTTAGAAAGGTAAGAAATACTTGTTTAGAGTTTTAAAATGATTTTTAATATTCTTCAATAATAATAATATTTAAACCAAAAACTAAGTGAAAATTTCTTATAGAATAGTTCTAATTTGGAATAAATTTTCATTTTATTAGATTTGTAACATCAAGTAGTGTTCATCTACTTGATGTTACAAGTAGAAATATTTGTTCACAGAATGATTTACAATTCTAAATTAAACCACATTTTTTAATATCACCAATCCTTTCAGACAGATCTTTAAGTTTTGGGAAGTTCTCAAGCAAATATGTAGGAGACAATTTTTCTAAAATTAATTTTTCTCTTGAAACAAATTTCACTATGATTTTAGTAGTTGTGCCCATTATATTCATGTTATTATTAGAGCAGTTGGTTTACCAAAAAATTCTTGCAGAAAATAGAGAATTTCCATATATACCCCACTTGTTTTCCTTATCATTAACATTTTACATTCCTCAATTTACTTATTGATCTACTGTCTAAAGGGTCAATCCATTATTAAATGTGTTATATTGAATTCTCCTATTAGTAATGTACCACTATTTCTCCCTTCAAATTTGCCAATATTTGCTTCATATATTTTGTAGCTTTCCTGTGTGTGTGTGTGTGTGTGTGTGTGTGTGTGTGTAATTGTTTATGTATATGTATTTAATTGCTGACTTTGTCTTTAGCTGGACTTTTAATCATTATATAGTGTTTTCTTTGTCCTGGCAGCAGTTATATTTTTATTTTTGGCTGTCATGGTTTACAGAAAAATCATGCAGAATGAACAGATTTCCCATATAACCTCCCAACACACACACTTTTCCTTATCATTAATATTTTACTTTAGTGTGGTACTTTTGTTACAGTTGGTAAACCTATATTATTATTATTATAGGGTTAATTATAGTCCATATTCACATATCCCACTCCTATACCCCTCTGTAACCCCTCTTTTTGTTGTAATTGTTACATTATTATATCTTCATGCACTCTGTATTCCAAACCATAGATTACCTTTAACTTTTATGCACTTGAATTTTAGAAATTGTAAAATATGTAGTTACATACCAAAAACCCAATACATTATTATGGGATTTTATAATTACAAAAAAAGTTGACATTACCAGGGATCTTAAATTTTTATGTAATTCAACCAACTCTTGAGTGTCCCTTCATTTCTGTTGGAAGAACTTGCTTAAAATTGTTTGTAGGGCAGCACAAGTGGTGATGAACTCCCTCAGGGTTTTTTGTTTGTTTGTTTTAATATTGAGATGCCATATTAGTCTCATTTTCAAAAGTCTGTCTCACTCAAATTATTAGAAGCAAATCATTTCCTGTCAACACTTTAAATATTTCATCTTAATTTGCATTATTTGCCTTCTTGAATTTTGTCTGCATGATTTCTTTTGAAAAATTGTTGCTTAATCTTATTGGGACTCCCTTGAACATAACATGATTCTTTACTCTTGCAGCTTTCAGAGCTCTCTCCTTGTCTTTGGCATTTGAATGTGTGATTCCAATGTGTCTGGGCATGGTTTTCTATGATTTTATGCTGTATGGGTTTCTTTGAGTTCCTTGATTCTACATATGCATGTCTTTCATTACATGTGAGAGGTTTTCTGCCATTATATATTTGGATAATCCTTCTGCTACTTTCGCTTAATTTTCTTTCTGTGTCTCCCACAAAGCATGTATGGTATTCTTGATTTTATACCATATGTCCATTCCACCAGGTATAGAAGGGCATACAGATTCGTGTAAACAGGGAACTTCATAAGACTACTAGCATATGCCACAGACAAGACACAACCTCAGAAAATACAGAGAGGAATATACGTTTTTGTCTAAGGTTGACCTTTGTAGGAGGGCTGGACTTGATACAAGAAATATCAAGATAAAATATGAAAATGTATAGTGTAGAGCAATAGAATACAAGAGAAAATTATGAAATATTGTCCCATCCAAAAGAAAAGCATAAAACTTCAGAAATAATTTAGAATTAAGACCAGACATACCAAACAAAGATGTAAAACTAGTTTTTGACATGTTCAGAAACATGCAGAAAGAGCTACAGGATATCAAGGAGCCATAAACTAATATAAGGAAAAGGAACCAAACAGAATCACTGGAATTGAATAACATAATAGAAGGAAAAAAATCCCAATATGATTTCAATAGCAGATTAGACCTGACAGAAGAAAAATAAATAAACTGGAATATAAAGCAATTGACATGATTCAGGCTATGAGGAGTTTTCTCAATGTAAACTCTCATTCATTTTATTGGTAAATGTTGTTTTAAACATTTTGAAAATTGTGAGCATTTTCTTATAAAATCAATTTTAATCCATTCTATGAATCAACAATTTCAGTTTCCATTATTTATCCAGTAGAAATGAAAATTATTTCCAAAAGAAGTTGCACAAATGTACCTATTGAAGATTTATCTTAACTAAAATGTGGATATGGCACAGGTGTCCATCAAAGAAAAATTGGTAAGCAAACTGTTAAATGTGTATAAGATATAATATTACTCACCATTTAAAATGAAGAAACCACTAGCACATGCAACAATATGGTTGAATCTCAAAAACAGTTCCAGTTTGGAAAAAAAAGGACATACACAAAAATTCACCATTGCATAATATAAGGTATATAAATGTTTAGAAAAGGAACATTAAATCTATTGTTAAATAAATAGATAAATTGATAGAGTAGTATTTGTCTACACAATGAATTACTGCCAAAAATTCAGTAGACTGGAAAAAATAATTTGAAACCCCTAAATGTTGGTGATGATTTGGAAAGAGGGAAATCCTTATATATCACAGCTATGTGTGTAAAAGTTGGAAACCATTTGATATTGCACCATTAAACTAAGGCCAAGTTATGTTGCAGTAACCAATAAAACTTAAGTGTTGCTGATGAGAGCAGCCAAGATTATTTTCAACTTGTGACACCTATCCTTTGTGTGTTGGCCATGGCTTTGCTACATAGCATTCACATACTATGCCCAGGCTATAGAGGAGCCACAATATAGAAAATAATGTTTCTGTGGAAAAAGAAGAGATATTTAAATGTATCAATATGCTGCAGCTTATATACACATTCCTAATTTGTTCAAATTTATTTGCTATAGAAGTGAAGTGGCCAAGTCTAACTTTCATGAATTGGGATATTATAATCCTCTCTTAAGAGGGGCACTACAGAGAGAGCCATCTCAGAGACTGCACCCTTTGAATACTGGTATAACTAGGCTTTATTAAATTACATCACACATGCTATAACCCTGATTTCCAGCTAAGAGAGTGCTTATTGCTAGGTGGAAGAAAAGGTCATGGAAAATGAGAAAACAACAGCATAACTCTATGATTCTAGGGTGTTTACATTAAGAGTATTTTTATTATCATGGGTTTTATAAAGTCTGATCTCGTGCATTTCTGCATTAGTAGCCCAGTTAATCCATCAGGAGACTTCCCTATCAGGGGCCCAGAAATGAGACTTCCTAATATACTTCTGCTGAGAACTCCTTCTTAGAGGGAGGACGGGGAGAACTTGAAAACGGTTTCTCCACCATGACTCAGTTCTCAGTATTTTTTCACTCTAGACTCTGGGACCATAAAACTACAGGTGACTTTTGTTCAAAGCTCACTGAACAGTGAGATGATCCCAGGTCTGTGCTTATCCATCTGAATCTCCCTCTCTGGAACTGCTCCATTGGAAAATGGAACAGGGACAAAGCAACAGCTCTACTCACTTTATACTATTGCATATACTTTTGTTGGTAAATGATTGGTAATGACTTTCTAGTTCCATTTTGACTTTAACATTTTACTTGTCTACCACTGACCCCCAGTAGCTCAGCTCATACTTGACCAAATTAGCACCAAGAGAAGGCTAGCCATTTAAGAACAGTGATGTACTGGAAAAGCAGAACGTTTAGAGATCCCACAGGAAATTCTTGGGAGATGCTATCAGTACTGTGGGGCACTCACAAGATAAAAAGAGAAATAAAAACAAAATATGACATATATAAACCTAAAGAAAAATGGTTAATATATGTACTACCTTGACAGTAATGAAATTGAATGTTAATGGATTTAACTCTAATCAAAAGATGCAGAGTGCCAGAATATATGAGGAAATATGACCCATCCTGTCTATAGGAAATTCACCTTAAACCCAGGGGCACAAGGAGATTGCAAGTGGATAGTTTGAAAATGATTTTACATGAAAACAATTTAAAAAAAGGTGGGTATATACTATTATCAGACAAAATAGACTTTAAATCCAAAATTATTGTAACAGAAAAGGAAGGACTCTATTAATAAATGATGCAATCTATCAAGAAAAAATAACATAAGCATTTATGCACCTAACCAGGGTGCCCCAAAATACTTGAGGCAAACATTGGAAAAATAAGTGGAGAAATAGTTGCTGCTACAATTATTGTGGGGAAATTTAATACATCATTATCACCATTAGACTGAACATAATGTGAGAGGGTTAATATATAAAAAAAAAAACCAGATACCTTGAAAATTACTTTAGAGTATCTAGACCTAATGGACATATACAGACCTTTATACCCAAATATAGCAGGACATGTATAATTCTCCAGGATAGGTCACATGCTAGGTCACAGAAAGCATCAACAAATTTAGAAAGATTTAAATTATCCAAAGAAATTTCTCTGACCACAATGGAATGAAGCTAGAAATTAATAAGGTACAGAGAATCAGAATAGGCACAAAGATATGGAAGTTAAACAACACACGCTTAGACAATCAGTGAGTCAAAGAGGAAATTAGAAAAGAAATCAATAACTATCTAGAAACAAATGGAAATGACAACACAATATATCAGAACCTATGGGATATAGCAAAAGCAGTGTGAGAGGGAAACTTATAGCCATAAATGCCTATATTTAAAAAGAAGAAAGAGATAAAAATCAAACACCTAACTGCACATGTGGATGAATTGGAATGAGAACAACTAATACAAAAGCAAGTCATAAGAAGTAAATAACAAAGATTAAAGCAGAGCTAAATGAAATTGAAAATAAGAAAGCACTAGAAAAATTAACAAAATCAAAAGTTGATTCTTGAGAAGATAAATAAAATTGACAAACCCTTAGCTAGACTAATAAAGAAAAAACAGAGAAGGTATAAATACATAAAATAAGAAAAGAGGAAGGGCATATCACCACTGAACCCAGAGAAATAAAAAGTATCATAATATGATACTTTGAAAAATTGTATGCCAACAAGATGGATAACTTAGATGAAAGAAAAATTTCTAGAAACACTGATGCAGCCTATATTGACTAAAGAAGAAATGATGAATCAAAAGACCCATCAATAGTAAGAAGATTTAATTAATCATTATCAACCACAGAACTAAGAAAAGCTCAGAATCAGAAGGCTTCACAGATAAATTCAACCAATAATTCCAGAAAGAGCTAACACCAATCCTGCCTAAACTCTTCCAAAAAAATAGAAGTTGGAGGGAACATTGACTAACTCACTCTGTGATACCAACATCAACCTAAAATGAAAGACACATAAAGACACCACAAGAAAGTGAAATTACAGACCAATCTCTCTAATGAACCTGGATGCTAAAATCTTCAACAAAATACTTGTAATTACAGTCAACAAAACATCAAATGGATTATACACCATGATCAATTGTGTTTCTTCCCTGATATGCAAGGATGGTTCAACATGAGAAAATCAATGTATTACACCACATTAACAGATCAACAACAACAATAAAACACATGATCTTCTATATTGATGCAGAAAAATAATTTGACAAAATACAGCATCCTTTTTAGAAAAAAGCACTTCAAAAGACGGGAATATAACAAAACTTCCTCAACATGATAAAGGGTATATATGTAAAATCCACAGCTAACACCACTTTCAATGATAAAATGCTAAATGCTTTCCCTCTAAGATCTGGAACAAGACAAGGATGCCCACTGTCACAGCTCTTATTTAACATTGTGATAGAAGTACTTGCTCAAGCACTTAGGCAATAAAAAGAAATAAAAGGTATCAGAAATGGAAAGGAATAAGTGAAAAAAATTCGCTATTTGCAGATGGCATGATTCTATATGTAGAAAACCATGAAAAAATCTAAAACAAAGATGCTAGAGTTCATAAATTAGTTTAATAATGTTGTAGGATATAAGATCAACACACAAAAATCAGTGGCATTTCTCTACAGTAATAAATGAGCAATCTGAGGAAGAAATCCAGGAAAAAATGAACTTAAAATAGCAAATAGAGTTAAATATCTAGGAATAAACTTAAGATATAAAATACTTGTGCACAGAAAACGTCACAACATTAAAGTAAATCATAAAAGACCTAATAAATCGAGAAATATTTCATGTTCATGGATTCAAACACTAAACATCAAGATAAGTCTATCCTACCAAAGTTGATTTACAGATATAATGCATTCCCAATAAAAACAGCAATAGCATTTTTACTGAATTGGAAAAGCTAAATATGAAATTTATTTGGAATGGCAAGTGGATCTAAATAGCCAAAATCTTATTGACATAAAAAATGAAATTGAAGGAATCACATTACTTGACTTTAAACAAGGAGCTCTTAACTAGGGGTCCATGAGCTTGAATTTAAATTCAAAAAGCATTATTCTTTTGGGAACCTGTTGGTGCGGGTGTGATATATTTATCACAGTATAGTGTGGACTCAGTAAGGAGTCCATAGTTTCCACCTGACTGGCAAAGAGGTTTGTGGAACAAAAAAGGTTAAGAACCCCTGCTTTAAAGCATATTAAAAAGCTACAGTGGTCAAAACTGCATGGCACTGGCACAAGAATAGGCATACATTTCTTTCAATCTTGAAGAATTCCAGTTAGCATTTCTTGCAGAGGATGTCTAGTGATATAACTCCCTCAGATTTTTTTAAACCTAGAATTTCTTAAACTCTTCCCATTTTCATAAGACTGTATCACCAGATATTATATTCTTATTTGACAATTGACTTCTTCTAGCACTTTAAGTGTGCCACCCTACTGCTTTCTCACCTTTCTGGAGAGAAAAATGCACTTGATCATAATGGGAGTCACTTATACACAACAGATTGCTTTTCTCTTGCAGCTTTCAGAACTCTCTCCTTGTCCTTCACATTCAATTGTTTGACTGCAATATGGCTTTCCATGTTTCTCTTTGAATTTATCCTGCTTGGAGTTCATTGGTGTTTTGAATATTCCTGTCTTTCATTAAATTGGGGGAAGTTTTGTCATTATTTCTCTGAATATTTACTTGGCTCCTTTCACTCTGTCTTCTCCTTCTGGGACTCTCATAATGTGCATCTTGGTACACTTGAAGTTGTTCCAAAGGTATCTTAGAATCTGTTCACATTTTCATTCTTTTTTATTTCACCATCTCATACTGAAATAATTCAATTGCCTTGTCTTCAACTGCACTGATTCTTTCTTCTGCCAGCTCTAATCTGCTGTGAAATTCTCTAAGGATCTTATTTATTTGTTATTGTGGACTTAAACTTAAGTATTTTTCTGTAGTTCCTTTAAATCACTAATATTTCTTTATTAGGATTCTCATAGAGCTCATTCATCATTTTCCTGAAATCCTTTAGTAGTTTCCTCCTGTTTTTTTAAATCTCTTTTAGTATATTGAAGATAATTTTTTCCCCAAAGATTTTGGCTCGTATGTGCAAAATCTGTTTTTCTTTGTTGATGGCTTCTGAAGTAAATCTTGTTCCTTTTGGCTGAGCCATCATTTCCTGTTTCTTGTTTGGCATGTAATCCTGTGTAACATATTGTATATTTTCATATCTTAATATGTAAAGTATAGTATTAAACTCTGAGATTTCTATTACTTAAATTTGTATCCAGTAAGTTTTATGACAAATATTGCCTTAAGCATCAGGTTTTAACAAAAACAAACAAGCAAATACAAATATCATCTTTTACAGTCTTTGAAAATTTTCTTTGAGCTGGCTGATGCTCTACTTCACTGTATATCCTCATGTGTCAATTTAACCAGTTAATGTTACCCAGTTGTTTGGTCGAGCTAGCACTGGCTTAATTTCATAGTAAGGATATTTTGTAGACTTAAATCTTCAGTGAGTTGATTTCATCTAAAACTGATAATTACATCTACAATCAACTGAGGGGATTCCCTTCATCAATGAGAGATATCTCATCCAATCAATTGAAGGCCTTTAAAGGAGAAATGATTTCACTAGTAAAGGAAAGAATTCCCATCTACTTCAGAAAGCCACATCTGCTGTGGAATTCATTGAGGGAGGACCTTCATCAAAGTTCCTGGTTTGCATCCTGCTCTATGGAATTCAGACTCATGCATCACCACGGTCATATGTGACAATTGTATAAAGTCTCATAGTATATACAGATATCTTCTGTCAGATCTGTTTTCCTGTAGAATATTGACTAATTCAGCATGATACCGGAAATGGTTCTTAGGAAAGAGAATCTTAAAAATGGAATTTCATAATCTGTTCTGGGATGTTTGCAATTTGCTCTCTATTCTGATTAGATTCAAAGGCACTAATTACTCTGTTTCCAATAATCAAAAGGCCAATGATAGTCAATGGTGTCAGCTAGCAATAGAGATAAGCAAAATATGACTATGGGATACAGCTACATCCATGTTTATAAGAGGCAAGGCTCTAGATGAGAACACTTTTGACACCTTAATGGTGTTTTGTGGAATTCAAAGATTCAATGATGTTAGCTGTTTTTTTCTAAATATGCTGAATGCAGTTATAAATGAAGGGGATGAGTTGACTGTTTCAAATTTACAACTTAAATGTTGCATGAATTACATGAAAGTTTCCATGTGTGTCCTGAAAGCAAATCTTGTTTTGTGCAGCAGGAAAATTGAGATCTCTAAAAATGAGACCCAGAGTCTGATTGTATTAGTAGCAGAGTTAAAATGGAAAGCAAAATCTCAACTTTGCAGGGTGTCTGCTGTCAAAGTGAGGACATTGGTTGGACAGGAATTGAATCCTGAAAACGAGGATGGAGCCATATGGGTTGATAATGATTGCAGTGGGGATACTGAAACACTAAATTCTGCTGAATTTTTGCCACATAAACCTATAATGACCTGCCCTGAAGAAACACTTTTCTGACCCTAAGTCTGCCCTGAGGAACGTTTCCCATCCACAGTTTGGTCTTAGGAAACAATCACCTCACTACAAGTCTACCCCAAGGAGTCTGTCATCCAAACTCCTTTTGAAGAGATTAAACCTGTCTTACCAGATGAACCTGCTATAGAATGTCCTGAAATAATTGACTTGCAAGACATCAAACCCTTTGCATTACCAACCCAAAATACCCCTTTTTCTTCTACACTTATAACTAAACTAAAGTCACAACAAGCTCCAAAAAGGGAGGTGCAAAATATGACCCATGAGGAAGTACTATACACTCCAAAATAACAGTATGTTTTTCAAATTATATTTACAGAAATCAACAGAATACATGTGGGAATGGATAGTAAGGGTGTGGGATTATATTGGAAGGGATATAAAAATAGATCAGACTGAATTTATTGATATGGGCCCACTAGGCAGAGATTATTGATTGAATGTTGTGCCTTGAGCAGTTAGAACGGATTCTAACAGTTTGTACAGGTGACTTGCTGAAACATGGACTGAAATTTGGCCAACATTACCTGAGGTCAAGATGCCAGAACTTCCCTGGTATACTGTAGAGGACGGGATCTAAAGTCATAGAGAGATTGACCATTTATAATGGATTTATCATGAAAGACCTGCTCACCCACCCCAGAAATGACCCAGGACATAATGTTCATGAAGAATATGAAGAACAAATTTGTGAGACTAACTCCATCTTCCCTGAGGAGTAATGTGTTGCTCTTTTCTATAGGTCAAATATTACCTTGGGAACTGTTCTCACTGAACTGGGAAACTTAAACACTATGAGTACAATAGGACCCTAAGTTGGCAGAAGCCTAGTGGCAGCACTTAATCACCAAAGACAAAGTTGGCATGGTTACCACGATGAAGAACAGACGTATTTTGTTATTATATTGGATTCATATTCAAGGAAGGTTTGGATCACAAAAAGGTTACAAGGGGGGCTGCAAAGGATCATTGGGGGGTGTCAGGGATGGGGGATTCATGGGAGCAAGTCCATCTGAATATACATGAAAGATATATAAAATTGTTCAAATGATCAAGGGATGGGGCATGGTCACGGTGGGTAGACAATT
>JAQZBX010045125.1:0-21134 GCA_029593785.1 Cabassous unicinctus
TGTCCAGAAAAGCGTACCTTCCAGGTAGAACGCGCGGCAGCCCTCGTCCTTGAGCTTCTTGAGCAGCAGCCCGAGCACCGACTCGCCGCCCGTGTTCTCGTTCCAGTCGCTGCTGCTCTCGTCGTAGAGCACCACCGTGTCGGTGCCACAGCGCCGGGTGAAGCGGTCCCGGTCCTCGCCGCGAGTGAAGAGCGCGCGCACGGGCAGGTTGCCTTTCTGCAGGCGCCGCAGCATGATGCCGGGGATAGCCACGTTGATGGCCGACTCGATGTGCGACGACTCGTACAGCTCTTGGGGCCGGCAGTCCATCAGCAACAGCCGCTCGTTGCCCAGCTCCAGTTGCTCGTTGAGCCACGCCACTGTCTTGCTGATCGCCATTTCAGACGCGAAGGGCGCGGGTCTGAGCGTATCTATCATGGGGGTCGAACTGCAAGCAAGGGCAGGATGCCTACCAGACGCCCCGTGGGGCAAGCATAGGCCGAGCACGCCGCGCGAAGCCGCAGCTCGCGGAGCAGGTTGATTCCGCCTTGCCCTTCCCAAGCCGGGGTTAGCGGTTGGGGAAAGCGAGACAGAAGTGAAGCCGGCGGCTGCCTCCGCACTGGATTGCAGCGGCTCTTGGTGTCAATGAATCTCTGTGAATGAAGCTGCCCAGACAGTTTTGTTCCTCCCCAGCGAATGAAATCCAATTAATTCGGACTCCGTGCTGCTGAGAAAGGAGGGGGGGAAAGTCCAGCGGCTCCTAATCCCTCCCTCCAAAGCTGCACCTCAGATCCAGCCGGGCGTCTTTCTCATCGGATTATTCAAGGCTCAATTTGCTCCCGGTCTCTTGGACTCAGCCCTCGCACACCCCCTGCGCGAGGCAGCTCCTCAATGGATACAAACAGCGAACGTCTCAATGGATACATTCTCCAGGCCAGCCAATGAGCGCGCTGCGGAAGGGGCTGTTGCCGTGGGGACGGGCCGGCTGGAACAGGTTGTGTTGATGAATTGTTAATGAGTTTGTCATTCACAAAAACGGAAAGGAATTTCCGCTCCGGATAAGCCCCAGTGCAAACAAGCTGTAACAGCGGGCTCGGCAGGAGGAAGGAGAAAGAAGAGGCGGCGGCGGCGGAGGAGGAGCAGGGCACATAAACCAGGGCACTTCAGTTGTCTCATGTTTCCTTCTGTTGAGAGTTCACACTTCGCCTCGGAACTTTTGCGCACAAATGGTGCAATTAGCAGGCACAAAAGCTCTTGTTCGTGACGCCTGTGCTCGCGAGCTAGATTTTTTTTTTTCCTTTTTAGTCTCTTCAAACTCATTTGGACCCGAGTTCGCCTTAACCCCCTGCCCTCCTTTAGGCGGTGTGTGGCATTTATTTGCCAGTTTTAAAAGTTCAGCTCTGTTTGCTCTGATGTTCTTTTAGCCGAGATCGTGTTGGGGCTGGTGAACTGCCCGGGCTTTAGTGACCGATGAGGTGTTAAATGCTAATCCAACGCCTCTCGAAACAAACCGGGATTTTGTTGAAACATTTTAAAGCAAGCAAACAAACAAATGTCTGGTTGTCCAGAAAAGCAGAATAAAGCTCTTTTTTACTGGTGTTTTAATTTACATGTTTAAAACGATGGAAGCTGCAGAAAGAAGGTCGTTCGGCAGCGCGGTGCTTTTATTCCGCTCCGGCGGCGTGGGGAGTCAGGAGCCATTGTTTCAGGGATCCAAGGCAGCCCCCTCTCAACCACCGCGCGCTAGGGGGGGGCCGCGCTCGTTAATCATTTCTGCGCAGCTACCTCGGCTTGCGACCCAGGAGCCAGCCTGGCAAGGCTGCCTGAGCAAGACGCGGGAGGGCATGCGGGGCCAGCTGCCTTCAGCGAGGGAGGGGGAAAGTCCTCACGCAAGGTCTGCAGGCTGCGGGGGCTCAGCAGGCGCGCTCAGCGATTGGTTACTGTAGACGGGGAGCCAAGTCAGAGGGGCGCCTCCCCGCCCCCGCCTGGCTGCCGAACTCCCCTCCCGGCCTGGCTGCCCCCTCCCCTGCCCGGTTACCCCGCGACCCCCCAGTGCGGCCTCAGGCGCACGCGGATCACTGGCTGCGCCTGCGCGTGGAGCCCCTTGCCACAGCCCCGCAGCCTCCGCCTCCCCACTCGGCGGATGCGGGGCGCCAAACGCCCCGGCGGACAGATGCGGGGCCAGGGGCTGGCCTTCGAGCGCCGTGGAGGTGTGGGATGGGTAAGGGGCGAGGAGGAGGATTGCTGGGGCTCCTTGGCTCCCAGGGCGGGCGGGGGAGTCGCGGGGAACGTCCCTGCGCTTTGCAAAGCAAGCAGGTAACTTGGGGAGGTGCTGGCGGGGCCCGCGACCTGCGCGCCGCAGAGGCGCTTTAGCGCTGGGCGGGCGGGCAGCCGGATGGAGGCGTAGCCGGGAGGGGCCGCGGCGGCGGAGGGGCGCATTCCGGGAGCGCAGAGCGCTATTGTTATATAAAAGAGCCTCGGCCTGTCCCTCCCGAGCGGAAAACCACCTGAGTGCGGGCGGCGCGGCGCCGGGGCGGGGGGCGCGGCCGGAAGGCGCGGGCCCTAATCCGGCCTCCACTCCCTAACCCGGGTAGGAAGGGAGACCGCTCATTGTCCTGCCGCGGCCGGCGCGGCGGAAGCGGGTGAAGGGCAGAGCGGGAGCTGGTTTTCCGAGCGCCACTTCCCGCACTCTGCGGCCGTAGCGGAGGGCGCCCGAGATCCGAGGTCTCCCCTCGCCCGACGTCCCTCACCCAAGGGCCTGCCTGCCGAAGACCCCGCTGCAATTGGCATTTTTAGCCAACCGCCTCTTGCCTGGCTTGGGGAATGTTGGCTAAAAAAAGGCGGCTCCAAGGCTCAGGTTGCCAATATTGGAACTCTGCGGCAGGCCGGCCGCCCCGGCAGGAGCAAGGTCGCCGTAGGTGGCGGTTGCTGCGCTCCTCTCCGCGCCTTATTCGGGCAGAGCTTGGAACGAAGCTCCCCCGCCCTGCACATGTCACTGGAAATCTTCCAGTGACAGTTGGGGGAGCCGTGCGCTGGAGCTGACACCCCCGATCCGCGCCCACCTGTTATAGTCGTCCCCACCTCACGACGTTTCAGTCACTGAGGTATAGTGGGCTGGAGAGCGGGGCGGCAGGATGCCCTGCGGCAGAACTGAGATGAGCAAAATCCTTCAATCCGGGACCTCTAACGGAAGACGCAGGGAGGGAAGTTGGTTTCTCACCTGTTTTACAGCTCTGTTACCTGAGTCTGAGCAGAGACTTGGGAGGATAATCCCAACACTTAACACACCTGAAGATTAAAACATTTTGTTTTATCCATGCTTCTCTACTCCCTGGAACCCTACTGCAACGGCAAAATCGGTCCTTCACGTCACATTTGATAAACTGGCGTTCTGACCGCTTGGTCCTAAGACGTGAGGTGTGAAGGACCTCTAGAGTGAGGTGGTCCGGATTTGAATGCTTCTCCCACCCATTCCAAGCTGTGCGAACTTCGTGATAGCCTTTGTTCTAAGCCGCAGGCTTCCACATTGGAATGATGAGGATAAAAACGCCTGCTGGCATCTTAGGGTCGCTGTGATGATTGAATGGGTACAGTGAAATGTTAGCTGTTGATATATATCGTTCTGAATTGGGAACCTGCAGAATGGCCTGGGTTCTTTCTGTCCATCCCATAGGCGCCCTTTGAGGCCTAAAAGCTGGCCTGGAACTTGCTCCTTTGCAGCACAGCTGTAGGAGGAACTGCCCTAATCAATTTAATAAATTCCAGTTCCACTGTTAAGCAAATCAGATGCTGTCCTAGACCAGGATTAAAATCCTTTAACATGGTTAAGAAACAAATGCACCCAGCTACTTTCTAACTTCTCCCTACTGGTCCCCCTTTAAGCACCCTGTTCTTCTGCCACACAGTAAACTAATATAATAGAAATGTGTATTGGGCATTTTCTACATGATGGGCATGGTCTTGCTTTATGGGCTTGCATTCATAATTTCAGTCAGTCTTCAAACACCCCATGTAAATTATCTCCCTTTACAGACATTAAGGAATTTACCTGAGGTCATACAGTAGAAAACTGTGTGGCCAGGACCTGAAGCCAGGTTATTTCCAGACCCTTAAGGATTACAGGGTGCTGTGAACACCTTACTCATTGCCCCATGCTGTTTCCTGCCCAAATTTGAAGAATGCCAAGGTCTGCATTTTCAATTTTGACAGCCAGCCTTTTCCAGCCTCACGTTCTGTTGCACTCTCCTCCCAGATCTCAGGAATCAAAAGGTAGGGCTTAGTTCCCTGCTGCTTTTATATGTGGTGGTTTCCTTTGGTCACCATCACCTCTTCTTTAGCCATCCAATCACTAAATGCTGCATTATCTTTCTCCCTTAAAGGATGTGTTAGATTCTCATCCTCACTGCTACCATTACTTATCTAGTGCTTCGGCTTAGCACATGGGCCTGGGTTCAAATTTCAGCGCTGTTTCCCACTAGTACTCTTAGAATCTCTGGACCTCAGGCATTCATTCCTTTTAGGAGCTGGGAAAGCAGCAGTGAATAAAACAGATAAGAATACCTGCTTTCCTGGAGCTTACATTCTAGTGAGGATAGACAATAAACAAAATAATTGATGATACAGTATATGAGAAAGTCAAAGTGCTATGGAGAAAAATAAAGCAGGGAAGGGACCTCAGCAGTGTGTAAAACTGGGAACACTTATACCCCCTTCAAGGGTCCTTGAGGATTAAAGACAACTGAGATGACATGAAAAGTGTAGCTCTTGCCTCTAATTTTACTTTCTTGTTTCTAGCAACTGGAAGAACCATAGGCTTCCTTATTTCAGGAGGTGTCAGTTCTTTGCTGAAGGTAGCATTCATTGTGTAAAGGGCTGTATTAAAAAATTGGAAAATACAGCAGGTCATCTCTGAACCCGTTCTCAAAAGTGCACAGAAGCAATTTCATGGGTCCCGTCGTTTCCTACAGGAAAGCTCCTTAAAAGTTGTTAGGAAGTCTTTTGGTTATTAAGTTCTCACTTGGCTGCTGAAGAAGCATTCCAGCTTTGCAGAAATTTTCTTGGGTTTGGAGACACTTGAGATTTATGAGCCCGAAATAGGTTAGCATGACCTTTAATCTTCTTGGAGTAATCTCGATGAATATAATGGCATTTATTAAGACATCATGTGAAAATAGCTCGACGGATTTTCAGCAAATAGGGAGAGGGTGTTTTGGAAGATCGGATTAAAAATGTCTCATGGCATATTCAAGATTCATTTTTAGAGGTCCTAGGGAGGTCTTTGAAGTGACAGTCAGTGACTTGCAGAGCAGTAAACCTCAGAAGAGAATTAAGCTGCGTTTGGAGGTTATGTTTGAACTAGTTCGACTTGGAGTAAAGGACATATGCGGTACACAAAACTCATCAAGGGCTCCTGACAGGTGCCTCAAAAGGGTAAGATATGTCTGAATAAGCAGACACTGCGGGACCCAAGAGGGTTTGGCTGATAGGAAATACAGGCCGTGTGCGTTGATAGGCTATGCACAAAGAAAATCAGAGTTTCAAATATGAGCTCCAAATTGAAATACCACAGAGGCAGCCCCTAGGAACTGCAGGTGCTGGTTTGCCCTCAAACTGCTGCTTTTCTAACATGGCAACTCTGTGCAGCTTTCCTTAGAGTGAGGAGCTGTAGGGTCTTATTGGGTGCAAGTTAATGATTCTCCCAAACAATGCAGGGGACAGGCAGAGGAGGCAGGCTAGGTTAACCAAGAGATGCTCGGGTAGCAGCACTGTCAGACCACATCCACAGTGATATCTAGGGAGTGGTTGGAGCTTTCCTGTAAATGAGATGGCACGCTCATCCCTTGCCAGAACGGAAATTCAGGTGTTGACCCCAATCATTCCCAACTTTTAAAAAA
The DNA here is from genome assembly GCA_029593785.1 of Cabassous unicinctus. Classification (NCBI taxonomy): domain Eukaryota; kingdom Metazoa; phylum Chordata; class Mammalia; order Cingulata; family Chlamyphoridae; genus Cabassous; species Cabassous unicinctus. Next base: position 5,874 of record JAQZBX010045125.1, read on the forward strand.
TTAGGGTCTTTGTCAGCTCTCTTGTCTTTCTATTTCCGATCACTTAATGAAATGCAGATTAATTTACATCCTATAGAGGCTTTATCTAGAATACTTTTGAAACCATACAGCTTCTAGCAAGGAAATACATTAAAGATAATGTTGATTTCTTCTTTCAGATGCATTCATTCCTTTCCTGACTTTGGGAAAGTATTCATTGATTCTTCCCTCTTAACCTTTCTTTCCACAAAATAGGAACTGTAAAAGTCTATGTAAATGTGTATGTAAGAAATCATCAGGAAGTTGGCATTTCTGCAGTATAGTCAAGATCACTTGCCTTTTTTTTTTTTTTTAAGCAGTGACAGCACTTTGTTTCCCATTGTACTATTTCCAGAGCCCCAGCAATGATCCCTAGTGGGAAAGTGTGGACTGACATTGCCTTACAAGCCTTAGAGGGACGATAGGTATTCATTTTTTCAGAACCTCCCAGGGCATGTCATAAAGCACCCCGTGTGCTGGGCTCTAGCAACCCTGCATCTACGTGTGGGTGCATTGCCTTGTGCCTCCCTGTGAGGGCCAAATTTCCTGTGGTGATTTTCTCCCCATCTTGAGTGCCTTTATTTACACAGGTGTGAGCAGAACATGTTGCTGTTGTGTAAGAAAACTGATTACTTCTCTAAGTAGGTACTATTTCCCGCCACTCTATTTTTGTCTCCACCATCAATGGAAATGACTGTATATTGCTGTTACGTAAGAAAACTAATTACTTCTCTAGGTAGATACTATTTCTTGCTACCCTATTTTTGGCTTGGCCATCAGTGGAAATGACTGTGTCTGTGATGCAAGGAATGCTTTAATGCATTTTCTCAAACATGAGAATTTACAGATCCCCCAAGAAGGAATTGTGGAACCCCAAACTCCCAGTCTAAGAAGCACTGCTTTAGGCCATTTGGTGAGTTAACTACAAGTTATGTCTGGATATATCATGAAAATGGCAACATAATGAGGACACCAAGCTTTCTATATGTGAATCAAACTATAATAAAATTCTGCAAAGCAGTTACACCATTACCACAATTTTATGGATTTGGAAGCATGGGCTCAAATGTCAGGTATCTACCCCAGAATTCAAACTCACATCTCAATCCTTGAAGCCTCTTTAGACATTCTGTCACCTGGCCCACAAAGGTGACCCTACACCATGGCTCTGTGCAGCCTGCTATGAATTCAACCCATTATAAGCTGGCCGCTTCTACATCATTTGTTAAATTTTATCTTGGTGGCGAAGGCTGGGAGTTCTGCAAACAAATCTGAATTCTAATCCTGGCTCCCCTACTTTCTAGCCATGTTTGCTTTCTAGCCTCGGTTTCCTTATCTATAAAGTGGGCTACTACATCACCCGGCTATTGCAATAAATGAGTGACATTTATAAAGCAGTAGGAACAGTCCTGAAATGATGATGACTGTTACCTGTTTTAATTATTAATATGCACACACAGCTCTGAGTAAATGTTTATTGACCTTCCTGGAAAGGAGTGATACAGTGAGAAGCATCACAGTGTTAATTCTGTTCTCAGAAATAGAAAAACATTCCATACAAGATAGGGAAATTTTCTTTGAAGAACAGAGCCTCTTGCTTTACCACCCGTCTTAGTTGCTGACGTAAGCAGCCCAGAAATCAAGGTTTCTGTTCACTGCTGAGAGACCTGGATAAATTGAGGACAGTGGGAATGCTGATTGCATCGGAGGGATTTCCCAGCAGTTGAGGACTTGCCTGCTCAAGCAGCCGGTACTTCCCCCCACTCCTTCACTGCTGCCTCACGGTTGTTTGTGTTAACTGCTGGGTCTGTAGGAAGGGAAGTGGAAGTCTGCTGGCCCAGGCTGTGTGCCCACCGTCTCTCAGTGTTCCGGGTTCCCTGTCACTCATGGGAGCACCCATTTATATTTTGGGTCCTCGAGATTTTAAGCCCTCATGCATCTAAGAAATACCATCCTCTGGGAATTTCCTTCGTCTTTCAGACTTTATGCCCAGCAGACAATTTTCAGATTGGGGAAGGAGGAGGGGCAGAGGAAGGGTTGAGGGCTCTGAGCCAGGCCTGAGAGTCACTTTCCCATGATTGGAAGGAATCTTCCATTTGTGGGCGAAGGGTGCTGTGCTTGGAAGCCACATACTCAGTCTTAAATAAAGAGACCACCTGCTTAGCACTGTTCCTATGGTAATTTTTGCGCACAAATGATTCGGGGGTTATTTTTTATCACTTACTGACAAGTGGGCACCTTAGGTGTAAACCCATCAGATGTTTCTGGACCCACCAAAAGTTTTAGATTCCTAATCCAAACCCCAGAAGTCTAAATCCTTGCTAGATTGGGCCCCGCCTAACTAGTTTCCCAAAGGAAAAGCCTTTATTATGGTATTGCTCTGCCCTTTTGTTATATTGTCTGTATGGTAATTTCCTTTTAAGTAATTCAGTGTAAGTACTGTAGCACTCTAATTGCTTTAGGGATGAATGACTAGCTGTGATATTCTTTGATGGTAAATTGGCACTGGGGCTTGCCACCCTCAACTTCACCTAGAATCCTGTCCCTGATAGACCACAAGACCCACTGGTTCTGAAGTTGGAACGACGCTGCATCAGGCCTCTCATGCTAGACGCTATTAATTGGAGTCTTCAGGACTGGAGACGGAACGTTCCCCAGCCACACACAGTTTGCACGGCTGTACCTACCTGCTGAAGCGTATGTTTTCATCTGGCTAAATTTGGCCTGAGATTGGCTTTTACAGTGAGAGTGAGGTGTGATGCGGCAAGGACTGCAGCCCAAAGCAGGGGTCTCTATCCACTAGATGCTCCTGATTTTTATCAAAAGAATCTGACATTTTCTCAAAGGCAAAATTGGCTCCAAAGCAAAGCTTTTGAAAAAGAAAGATGCACACACCCCATCTCCAGAGATGCCAGTTTAATTGCTCTAAGGTAGGACCCAGGTGCTGGGGTTTTTTTGTTTTTCCTTCCAAAATCTCTCCTGGGATTTTAATATTCTGCCTGTGCTGAGAACCACTGACTTCGGTTTCACAACCCTTGTCCTCCAGTAATCCCCTTTCCCAGGGAGAAGCTTTCAATGAACACTAAGGAGGGCTTCCCAGCCAGACCAGTGGATCTCAAAATTAAATGTATAGAAACATCTGGATGTACTTGCTGGCTGTCCACACCCTGACCTTTCCTATAGGGCATCTGGTTCAGACCTGGGGAGGAGTTCAGCAGCCAGGAGAGGCTCATGCAGGTAGATCACATTGCTCTGGTCAACAAGTAAAGAAACTTCCTTGAAGGTTAAATGGAAGGATGAATCAAATAGTTCACCTTACCCACAAGTCTCAGAACTTCATAACAGAAAAATGCCGTGTTAAGCATAACTGCTTGCCCTTGTAAGCCCAGCACTTGGACTGGCATGCACTCTGGTTTCTTTTCAAGAGGCCCGAAACCAGGCACAGATCCATCTGTCTATGGGTTTGCCTGAAAGGAGGTCCCTCCTGATAACAGCGTCAAATGTTTCTTGAGCACCAGTTGAGTGTCTAGAATGCTGGGGCATAGGAAAATGAATAAGATTCAGGCCCTGTTATCACACACACAAAATGAAAGTTTGACTAAGGAGGTTAGGTAGATACAATATAGCACTGATAAAATTGCAATAGAAAGGAAGTGCTATGGGAACAGGAGGTGGAAATGGCAGGGGGGTGGGTTAAGGAGTAGGTGTTGAGAAATGTCCTGGAGACATGTTGGAGGATCTGAGTTGGAACCCTATGGATAAGGAGATTTCCCCTTCTCTTCCATCCATATGGCAGTGTGGAAGCGGAAAGAGTGATGAAGGAGGTAGGAAGGTCCTTTAAAGCCACATGGAAATGAGCTTTGAATGTCATGCTAAGGAGTTTGGGATTTTCCTTTAGATGGTGATAAGTCATTGAAGATTTTTATACACGGTGTGACATGATTTCAGAATATAATTCTGGTAACAAAGGTAAGTAGAGAGAAATGGGGCAGGAAAACCAATTAGGAAGCAATTGTAATTTTCCAGGAAAAGGATGTTATACCAGACTGCTCCTTATTTTCCAGTTGTCCTGTTCCTAAAATAATGTGCTAATCCTCTTGCTTAGCTTTATTTTTCTTATTTCTGGAGCTTGAAATTCAGTCCTTCTGTGACTCAGAATCCCTCCCTATTAATAGAAGATGACAAAATATGTATCTTACCTCACAGGGAGATACCAAGAGATGATTGTAATTGTAGCTAGGAAAGAGGGAAACCTATTCTAAATGCCAATAGCATAATTCCTCCTGGGAAAAGAAGCTACCTTTCTTTCCTAACATTTTGTTGTTGTTTTTTTCTTTTTGTTTTGCCGCCTTCTTTATTATTATTATTTTTTATTTTCCCCTAATGTTTTATTATAAACATTTTCAAATTTACAGAAAAGTTAAAAGTTGAGTAAAAGTGGCAGAAGTCCCGTCAGAGGAATCTTCTGCAGAAATCCTAAGCACTCCCTTCCCAGGAAGTGGCATTTCTACCTCAGGGATCCATCAGATTTAGGATGCAAGAGCCATTGCAAAACATTAGCTCAGAAACCCTGTTCTCTAAAGTGAGTTTTGTAAAGAAAAGCCTGTTCTCCCTTTGCTTTCCATTATAAACAAAAGCGTAAGGGGTGTTAAAAAGTATTCCAGCTGAAATGGGGTGTGGGGTAGGGGGATCCCATATTTGTAGAACAAGTTAAAATGTCAACAGCCCTGTTTGAATGAAGGCCTGGTCATAATGCTTTAAGACTGTGCTTTGCCTTTGGGACGTGCAGCCCATCTCACAGCGAGGGGCACTTCATCATGCCTTTTCCATTTTCTGCCCATCTGGCCCCTGCCTCACAACTAGATCTCCATTCCATTCCCCTGGACCACAACAGAACTCTCTGCCCTTTTTGGAAGAGTTAACATTGGTATTTATCACCAAATGCACTACGGATTGAAATACTTTGTTTTGCCAAAACGACATTGTCTTCTACCTTTTAAACAATCTATGTTTGATGTTTCCTGTTGGTGCAAGATATTCTGAGGGATAAAAAGATAAATCACTTGGGGCACTCCTCTTAGGAAGGTAAGAGATAGGACTTTGGCCTCAGAGAGAGTGCTACAAGGGAAGCATTCAGTGTGCTATTATAACTGTATCAGAGTTCAAGATCCAAAAGGATGGTTGTTAGACGGCTGATGTGGCCCTTCCGTCCCGAGGACTGGATAATTCTAACTTAGAATGAGGAACTCCACAGGACTTCATTTTATATATGGAAACCAAAGCATTTCAGAGTGACATAATGAGAAGACATGTCAGGAATATATAAGGAGAAGTTAATTTATGCTTTCTGGACAACATTTATGTAAAAAAATTATTAGTCCTTTCAAATGGAAATATTTTCTCTAGTACAGTAAATTATTCTGATTCATCTCTTCCTCTCATAACATGCATTTCTTGGAAAACTTACTGGTGAAATTCATCACAAAGCGATTGGGAGATTACACATACAGAATAACCCCTTTTAATGCTTACACAAATGAGCTTTTAAGTGCAATATAAATACCACAACATTGTACTCTGCATTTTCACATACTTATCTATTTACTTTTTAGATCCCTCTACTGCAAAGAACTGAAGGAAAACAACTAGAAACATGGCTGTACTGAAAATAATTAATTATAAATGGAGAGTAATAAAGATTTACCCATTTATTAACAAAGTAAAATGGACTGCCATTTGTTCATTTTAATTTCTGATTCAATCTTAATAGGGACTTTTTTTTTTTTAAGTGCATGCTACTTTCAGGTGACTTGGAACTACAGAGTGTAGAGTCTCCCCAAGAAAAGTCCCTTTTCAAATGTATACACTTACTATAGTGATTTTTTCTTCTCTTAAAAATAAAACATTTTTAATAGATGATACTTGTGTATAGAAAAAAATTTTTAAAAGAAAGACGTGATATGGAGTAAAAGCAAATCTCTCCTAGTCAGCCAATTCTTTTCCATAGAGGCAATCACTGTTAACCTGTGCCTGTGTATCCTCCCAGAGGGTGTCTATGCATATTCAAGTGTATATATTTATTATTATTGATATCATTACATAATTGTAACAGAGTAAACATACAGGAGTGCAATTTGAGGTCACACTTAACACATTTTAGAGATGGGCTCATATCAGAAAACGGCTTCCTCATTCTTTTTTTTTTTTAAAGATTTATTTATTTATTTATTTATTCCCCCCTTGCTGCTTGTGTTTGCTGTGTCCATTCACTGTGTGTCTTCTCCGTGTCTGCTTATCTTCCCCTTGCTGTGAGGTCCCGCTGCATCAGCCCCTCGCGCTGCGCGGGTCGGCCTGCCCTCACAAGGAGGCCCCGGGAAGCGAACCCGGGGCCTCACACATGGTAAACGGGGCTCTACCGCTTGAGCCACACCCGCTTCCTGTTGTGAGGGCTTGTTGCATCAGCCCACTAGGCTGCGCGGGCCAGCCTGCACTCACAAGGAGGCCCCGGGAAGCGAACCCGGGGCCTCCCATATGGTAAACGGGGGCTCTATCGACTGAGCCACTCCCGCTTCCCTCCTCATTCTTTTTAATGGCTACATGGCTTGGGCGTAGCATAATTTATTCAGTCTTCCTATTGATGAGATAGTGAGGTTGTTCATCTTTGGCTATTGTAAGCAATAGCTGCAATTAATAGGTTTTACATACTCGTTCACCATGTATGTGAGCATATCTATGGGATAAATTTTTAGAAGTAGAATTATTTGATGAGAGTGTGTAAACTTATAGTTTTGATAACCGTCACCCAAAGCACCTTCTTCAGAGGTTGTACTAGTTTGCATTCCCATCAGCAATGAGTGAGAGCACCTTTTTCCCTATACTTTAGCCAACACAGTGTGCTTTCAAACTTTTGCCCATCTGGTAAGTGAATATTGGTATCCCATGGGAACATTACTTTGCATTTCTCTTATTAAGAATCAGATTGAACATTTTTCCTTATGTTAAACACTGTTTGGATTTCCTTTCCTACCAACTGCGTATTTACATCCATTGCCCATTTTTTTATTAGGTGGTTGATCATATTTTATTTTTTACATCTTATTTTTCGACCATAATATTAAGTTCATTGTAGCCACTGCACTTAAATAACATGACTCAGTCATTAGTTTCAAATAGGAAAATGTAGAACTACTTGCTAATCCTAAAGTATAATTTTGTACATAACTCACTGATGACTGACTTTTCTTTCTCAACTTCTAAATCTCGAGTTGTAATGAAAACTGTTCTCACTTTTAAGCCTGGCTCAGGGTCAGAGTCCTGTGTTTTGTTTGTTTTGTTTTAATCCCAGAAGAGTTGTTTGTTTTACGCTCCTTCTCAGCTATAGATTACCTGTGCAAATTTTCAGAGGAATTTTAACTCATTAAAATAACAGCCTTAATAGACTCTCATAGCGTTCACAGTCCCTGCCTTCTGTATAAGCAGAAAAAGAAAGAGCAATACCACAAAACGTCTAAAGGCCTCTCTCCACCCCCACTCCTCCGTAAGAAGATATTATCTTGCCCATTGAATAGAGAAGTGAAAAAGTCCCTTACTTCTCTTTCTCAGTCCGGGGAGGTTTAAAGTGTCTTGTTTACATGCCCCAAATATCACATTGCTTTGAGCAGTTGGTGTTTCTTAGCCTATGATTAAGAGACGCATATTTTAAACAGACCAAAATATTCTGCATCAAAAGGATTTTGAATATTAGTTTCAACTGGCTTTCAGGAATTCACTGGGAGGTAAGGGCACAATGCAGACAAGGAAATAAAAAGATAATAAGGTGGCAATCAGGGAGTAGGTTTGTCAGTACTGGGATGTATAAAGGAAGAGGAACTCTGAAGTCCTGGTTCACTACACCACACTGGGCAGAAGCAATTAATTCAAGAACTGCTAACATCAGTCATATTGTGAATGAGGTAAAAACCTACTCTCTGGAAAATTAGCTGAGATTTAGGGAACTTCACTGGAGCAATTCTCGTTAACCTTAGTGGGAAATACGGATTGCCAGTCATCCCTCTTACCAAGGAGAAACAGAGACTGGAGGCAGGAGGCCAGGCTGAAGCTATAACATACCATTTAAAAACAAAAATTGCCTAAGCCAAATTCCCTAGAAGGCAAAACCTGAGACAAAGATGACTTGCTGAGGCTATGTTGGGAGGCTCAATCTCAGGGCTGCAAGAGTGAGGAGAGGAGAGGCGAGGTGGGTACGGAAGGATGCCAACAAGTTGGTGTGTTAAGGAACTGAGTGGACATAACTTCGTAAGAAATCATAGCCGTTCTGTCCCGCAAGTCACCTTGCAACAATCCATCGGGTGGGGCTGAGGGGAAAAAGGGAGGGGGTTTCTAGACTCTTCATTCAAAGTTGAACTCCCTACCACTTCTGTGTTATTAGCCAGCCACTTCTGGGAGCCAGGGAGGAGGCCAGATTTCACATCTCACTCAGCTACCTGGAAGAGGCGGGAGCAGAGCAGTCCTGAGGTGCACGTCAGGGCAGTCCCGGGCCCTGGAGCCGCTGAGGCTCCTGCTGCAGCAGGTGAGATGTGGTCCTGCAAAGCCCCTCTCCCCTCAGGAGGCTGGCATTCTGGAAGAGGTCCAGGCAGGGGCTCAGGTGGGGCCAGGGGATCTTAAGAGGCACAAAAACTTGCCCAACATTCAGTCATGTCTTCAAACTATGGAACGATGCAGGAATTGGTGCTTTTGTGGAGATTAATATGAATGACTTCCAAATTAAACAAATCACCAAATCAAATGGGGGTGGAAATTCTATTACTATCAAGGTTCATGATTGCCAAAATATTTTATTATAATTATTCAGATTGATTTCTGTACTGGGCTTACTCATTTTTAATCAGATGACTTTTATTAAAATGGCTTCTTAAAGGAGTTTTCATTTTTTAAAAATGCTCTTAACTACAATGCTTTGTTTCCAAATGTTACATAGTAATTATTTGTGCTAAGAAATTTATTCCAACTTCTACATGTGTATTTTATCAAAACACCTATTGACTAAGGAAAAGAATGACAAACTTAGACTCCTGCATGTTTGCATGTTTGTAGCAGGATCCTTTGCAGTGGATTGTAGTATGGGTCTAGGTAAAGTGGGTCAGATGGTGGTGATGGAAGTAGGGAAAGAAAAAAAAAAAAGGTGAAAAAGGGTCTGGATGGAACAAGCGTCACAATATAAAAATAAAATAGTAAACTCTTATCCTACCCTATACAGTCAGATGATACATATGTAGGAAATGTACCTACGAATAACAGGAGGACTAAAGCCTTCTGAAAAAGTCAGAGCCTTTCAAACAGCACATTCCCTTGAAATCATGGAATTCTAGAAACTTATTTTAGGTATCCAAGTGAAAGATGCTACCAAGATACAGACCTCAACTGGGGTCATTTCCATACATGCAGCAGGAAGCTAACTTCGGAGAGCAAGTTCCTTCTCAATTTAGGTGAGCACTTTCCTTCTTTATCCCTGACACCTTTGTGTCTTTTTGTCCTTTCCCTGCCCCGCCCCCCAACATACCCTCTAGCAAGAACAATCTGTTTTCTTGAATAACCCGTATTTTTATCTGAATCTACATCCTTTAACAGGTCAGGGGCCTTACACTGTAGCATAGGAAGACGATTCACATGCTTACTTCATGTCCTGCAGGGGACAGGAAAAAAGGATATAGTGTGCGATATTCTGTTGCCACTACTTGAAAGTAGTTTATTGCTTCATCTTTAGAAGGTTGGCTGTCAAAATGTCCAGGACAGGATAAATAGTCCAGTCCAGGCCTGAGCCTGAATTTCCCACTTTCCCTGGAGTTTGGATCCTGAAATGAACGCAGCAGATGTGGATTTACATGCTAGTACCTGAAAGCGGGCACAGCCCCCACGCTGGAATGAATGTGCACTTCCAAGAGACTTGTTTCCAGAGAGTGGTGGAAGGAACAACACAGACAGCTATGTGCCCACACACCCTGCCTTCTGCCATTCCAACCACATGTCCCTCCCCCCATTTCCTGAGAATGATTCATCTATTCTTCTGCTTTAAAGATAACTGTGTAGGCATGTAAGGAGGGGAAAATCATTAAGAAAAATGGAATCTGGAGTTATTAGGATGAGGTAGAGCTGATTAAACAGTCTGGAACTTCACAAAGCAAACAGTGCAGGACGCCGTCTCTAGGCTCCTGTCTCTCCTGGTGCATCATTTCAACAGGTTATTGTCAGTCCTGAGCAGGTCACCAAAAATGGCTGCATGTGAACTGTGCAGATGAATCACTAAAGAGCAGAAGAGGACAGATCGGGAGGAGTCAGGTGGAGGATTCTGTGGGGTCCAAGGAACCAGGGAGGGGAAGGAGGCCCACGGCAGAGGGAGGATAAGGGCATTGGCCATGAGCCAGTTTGTTCTGCAGGCTCCTCGGAGGGCTTTCGGAGGCTTTTTACAAGGGGAGCTACTCTTCATTCTACTCATTGTCGTAGCTGACTTCCTTCTCGAAGGTTGCTGTCAAATGGGATCTCCGTGACTTTTTCTAGTAAGAAGACTCTGACCAATGGCCAGAGAAAGTGGTTATGGCTATGCCCACAACACCAAGGGAGTATTAGGGGAAACAGAGTGTGTGGGAGGCTGTGAGCACACTCCTGAGGAGGTGCACAGTAGGTATTTGTGGAATTGCCTCACATCGGAGGCAGAGGGGCCTTGGTTCAATCCTGGCTCTGCTTCCAGCTTGTGGGAAACTTGAGGAGTTGCTAAACCTTTCTGAATCTCAGGTGTCTCATGTGTACATCGGGGGATAAGGAAGCCTGCCTCACAGGGTGAGGTGAGGGCTGAGGTGGATAATGTGAAGGGCTTTGCGTCGCCCTTGGAAAGTGGTAGATACACAAATAACAAGTAAATATGACAATTCCTTACAATTTTACTTCAGTTTCTGCTACACCTCACACCCTAATGCTAACAGAGTAAAGAGCTCAAGGGAGAATTGGAGGGCTCTGACCCATTCTAGTCTGGCCTCTCCTCCCATGGGGAGAGAGAAGGGCAAAGCATCACTTGGGACTGGGCAAGATGATTTGCATTGGACATGCTCTCTTTGTTAATCCATTTTGCAGAGGGAAGCAGAGAGACAAGCAGAGCTTGACAACACCCACCACCACCACCACCACAACTGCCATATTCCCTGTGGCAAATAAAGGGCACAGGAAGTGAGGGATGGTATTGTTGAGCAGAACATGAAGATCCCAAATCAGACCAAGTTCTTAAAAATTCCAGTACGATGCCTCCATTTTCTTATCTGTAAAATGGGCATTATAATAGCACTTACCTCTCTGCTTGTGAAGATGAAATATGATCATCATAAATGTTAGCCACTGTTAATATTTTGTGTTCCATTTCAAGACGTAGAATTAACATGCATTCACCTGTTTATTGATGGATTCATTTTCACGTAATAAACACTTGTCACTGAATCACTCCATTCATTTATTCGTCATGAGGCATTTATTAAGAACCTATTCTATGCTTCTATTGTGCAGGACTCAGGAGAGGCCAAGTTTTGTCTGCAAGAAGCTTGAAGGTTAACTGGGGAGAGAGACATGCCAAGAAAAACAGGACAAGACACAGTGTAGGAGGTGTCATAATGGAGATGTATATAGAGTGCTCGGAGGAGAAAGGAAGAACTTCCCAGAGAAGGCGCTTTTTGGACTAGGTCCTGAAGGTTCAGCAGCACTAGGAGTTTGGGCTCAGGAATTCCAGGTAACCAAAACAGCTTGCAAAAAAGGACGAAGTTGTGAAAAATAGGGCTGGGGGCCATGGGAACTTTGGTATGGGTGGTGTTGAGCCACTGCGCCTGGTTTCCGTCCTCTGAATTCAGCCTCAAACCCTGGGCTGAAGCCAGGAACCCTACCTGGAGCTCAGCCTTACTCCAGGCACTGGGCCCAATTCTGCTCTTGCTCAGAGGAAATAGAAGTAGCTCGCGTAACTCAGTCTCGGGTCAGCCAGGCTGCAGGTACTGGTCTGACCTCCTGCTCCACTTCCAGCTGCAAAGTTTCCATTTTATTTCCGTGACAGGTTCTACCTGGTATTCCAGTTCTAAGAACTGGGTTTCTGTTTTGTTCCCGCCCCGCATTGTTCCTGCCTCTAAGTTTCTCTAAGACAGGAATTCTGCTTTTTCTTCTCCATCCTCCTCAAAGCTCAATTCCCTCCTTAGAACCCTGGGGCCCCACTTCAGGCTGCTCGGCTCACTGATGGGGATCGCCTGTCTGATTCCTTCTTTTCACCCTCTCTGCAGGTGGGACACAAAGTTGACTTCTTGTTGAAAGCCCCTCATGGCCGCCATCTGGCTGAACTCTTCCCCTCTACCATCTAGACAGAAATTCCCATCTACAGGCTGGCAGAACTGCCCCCTCAGACCCTCACCCTCCAGTCTCCATCTTGCCAAGTCTGGTTTGTTTCACCACTAATTCGGGTCCTAAACTCCATTCTGATGATTCCTGATGCAAAAGATACTACCCTGGTGTTGAAGGTAGCAACAAATAGATGCTTTTAGGGATACAGGTTATGCCATATACTTTGATGAATTCCACACGAGCATTTGGACTCATGGAGGACATCCAACAAAAGCCTTTGGAGCGGATGCTCCCAGTGAGCCTTCCTCTTGGGGTCTCAAGTCCCCTGTGCTGATTAAAATTTTACGACGCTTACCGTTTTCCTTAGCATTGCTCAAGGGCGTAGGACACCAGTCATATGCTACCAGCCACAACCTTAAAAAAATAAACTTGAGAATAAAGTCACAAGAGGAAATGAGGACCATTTGGAAATAAGAGAACCCACACATTCCTTGTTATTCTTCTATATTTTTTTTGCAGGAAAGATTTCAGAGTTTCAACCTGTTTTAATGCTAGCCCATCTGGCAGTTTTATTAATGAAAACAGCAGCAGCCTCTAATGCTCTCATGTGAGGCAACAATACTTCCCAAAAACTTACAGAAAGAACTTTTTGATTTGATGTACCATATTTTGTCTTTTTTTCTTTTGTCTTTGAAAAAATAAATCCCAACTGGAGAGTGTTTTAGAGAGAGTGCATGCATAGAAGTATTTGATGAGTCATACCTGGTGTTGTAGGTCTATTCCAGTGTGTGGGGTTTCCAGAACAATTACATAAGTGTTAGCATGGCCAGGAACTTTTGACATTTGTGGCAGCTTAATGGAGTTCTTTTTATCATTGAAAATATCCTAATTGTTGTTTCCTTAAATTGAAAATGCATAAAACTGGTGAAGCAGTCTAAATTGATTATGAGGTATTGCTGTCAAGCATGGTCTGTTGGCAAAGAAACTGAATTTAAAAATTTATTTGAAATGAAATACAGGTGACTGAGCTGTACCAAATACAATGATCTAGTCATCCAGTAAAAGTTGCCTGAGTGCATACATTTTAAGTGAGCTTTTCCTTTTTTCTTCTACAATCCATCAAGGTTTCCTTTACCTTATGTACTGTTCACCTGGCTAACCTTACAAATGGGAGTTCAGTAACACGATTTTGAAAATGCTGGTGTTCCAAAAGCTACTAGAACAATTTCAGTGCCTTGCTTTTATTTTTCAGATGATCACCCAGGAATGAAGGTGATATTCTAAGCACCGTTAATATGTTTGTTAAAATATTAGATACCTGTTTATTGTTAAGACACCCAGACTCCAAGATATCTTCTAGTAAGAGAAACTAGAGAAAAGATCCACCCAGAGCCATTGCCAATTCATCTTTTCCATCTCAAAAGTGAGCCCCCAAATTCTTGGTTTTGGGGCTTTCTAGGGAGGGTGGAGCCATTGGTGCCTGTAGGTGTTTGTTCATCATCTTGCGCAACTTTCTTACTGGCTTATTTTCCTGCAACTAGGAAGATCCAGTGATGGGTGTTAATGTATTTATTGGTTCCAAAGACAGAGTGCAAAGGACAAAAAGGCAGAGTGGACTCTGACTCACAGATGCTTCTGTCAACTTGTGCCCTTGTGCATCTTTCGAATGGAGAGCACAGTCCACCAAGTCCATCTGCACACCCAAGTGCTGTAGGATTCTTTCCGCATGAGCACAGGTACTTGAAAAACTTTCCTCTGTAGGAGAGCTGATAGTGCTAAGCACTCTGGGAGTCCTTTCCGAGAAGGTGTGGTGGGGCTGTGTGAGCTAGATGGGCTGTGGTCACGTAGGGGATAATGTAAATAGGATCACATTTATAGTCAGTATCCTTGTGACACACAGTCATCATTAGAGTTTTCTTGTTGATGTTGGAGTACTGCGTGCTATCCAGGACCATTTCCAAGAATCTATACTTGAACATGTACCCCTGGGCCCTAGGAGACACAGTGAAAAGAGGAATTTCGTGTTCCCTGCCAAGTTCTCTAACTAATAGAGATGATTATTCTAGGAGGAAGCGATGTGTTCATCCCAGGGCTGCGAGGGTGGAGGTGGCGGAAGGCAGTCTTAGCATATAAGAAAATGCTGCCAAAAACCAAAGGACAAGTCAGAACATACCCTCGACACCAACAGAAAGGAACTAACTGGAGGTGTCCCACTTTGTTTCACTGAAAAACTCCTCATCTTCTTCCTTTTCTCTATTCTTGGCTTTGCACATCCGGTAGCCACCAAGTCTGGCCAGCTCTTTCTCTTCTGATTCTGGAATCTGCCCTCCCTTGTCCATCTCTACAGCCACTGAGTGAGTTCAATCTGTTGCCATCTTTCACCTAGAATACTGTAATCACCTCCTAACTGGACTGCCCACTTTCAGTCTTGCCCACAACCACCCATATTTCACCAAGGGGATCTTTCATATCTTTCCACTGCTTAACACCCTTAACTTTCCATTTCCTCGGGAAAAAAGTCCAAATTCCTTAGCATGCTTCATCAGACTCTTTGCGATCTGACCTTTGCACACCTTCACTGCCTCATTTCTTAATGCTCCTAGACTTTCCTCCTTTGCTACACCCATTTCCAAATTATATGTAGTTGCTTGGCAATACGATGCACATCCCAGCCTCTTTGCTCATGCTGTGCTCTCTGCCTGAAGTGTACTTTCTCCCCTTCCTCACCTAGTAACTGGAGTGAACTGAGTCCTGTAAGACTCAGTTCAAAAGCCACCTCCTGGGATTGGATGTGGTTCAAGCGGTTGAGCACCTGCTTCCCACACGTGAGGTCCCAGGTTCGGTTCCCAGTGCTTCCTAAAAACAAAAACAAACAACAAGCAA
>JAQZBX010045126.1:0-21155 GCA_029593785.1 Cabassous unicinctus
GGAGCCTGGTGGCACACCTGTGCACAGGGCCTGGGGGCTCACCCGCGGACGGTGCGTGGCAGCTCACTCGCTTGCAGGGCCTGGCGGCACAGGACCTGGTGGCCCACGCGCCTTCTATATTTTTCTTTTTTTTGTTTTTACCAGGAGGTCCTGGTGCTCAAACCCAGGTCCCTCCATATGGGAGACGGAAGCCCAGCCACCCGAGTCACATCCGTCCCCCTGCTATACCTCTTAAGGTTGACCAAAGATACCCAAAGTTAGTCTTTTCCCATACAAGATGGTCATATAATAAATCAGGCTTAGTTTATCACCAGCATTCTAGAAAACAGACCTAGGGAGAAAAACTAGGTCTGGGAACACACATAGGGTTTCTAATATAGCAAATGTTTAGCCTATCCGGATTATCACAAAATCAGGACAGCGAGAATATTCGTACAAGTGTTGCTTTTCATCAGGATTCTGTTACTTATCCTGGTTCTCAACACTAAAAGGGGAAGAATGTTGAGAGCACATATCTATAAAATCACTATATTGCCACAGTTACCAATGTGGTTGTGATGTACATCTCAGGTGTGTCGGGTTGGAAAACAGTTGAGAACCAGTCTTCTACTCATGGGTCAACTTGTCAACTCCCACTAATTAAGCTACCATCTACACATACATATGTGTACCCTGTTCAACCCTTTATCCTTATTCAAATGAACAACTTTTTCAAATGAACTACTGGAAATTTCTACATGTACCTTAAACCCCATGTACTTTGAACTAAGCTCATTATTATCATTTTCTCCAAATCTGCCTTTCCTTCTGTACTATCTACTTCAGTTAATGGCACCACAAGCTACCTGGTTGATCAAGCCAGAAAACTCATAATGGTCTTCACTTCCATGTTTTAATTAGTCACCTAGTCCTGTTGAAATAGCTCTCAAATTCGTTTTCTTCTCATAATCCTCACTGCCATTGCCTTGGTTTAAATACTTGTCATCCCTTCTGGACTATTGAAATAGTCTCCTAAAAGGCTTTCCTGACTCTAGTCTTACGTCCTCTCTAATCTATCTTTCACACTGCCATTGGAGGAAAGTTTCTAAAACACATATCAGATCTTGTCACCCCATCTAAGGTGGCTCCCCATTACCACCCAGATAAAGTTCAGTTCATTTGCATGACGAACTTTTTTTTTCTTTATCTGGCTTAACTTCTCAGAGTAATAATCTCTTGCCGATCCTGCCTATGTGTCACCCAACCAACACTCACACCCTGTGCTCATTTATCATCTTCTCTCAAACCCTCTGTGACCTCTAGTGAGTCTCTTAGCTCTTAGGGTACTTTGTACAGACTTCTAGGGTAGTATTATCATTGTCATGTGATTATTTTATTTACATGCTTATCACTTAACTGGGCCATGAACTCTGGAAGGCAGGAAATGAAGTAATGTTTATTTTTGTTTCACCAGCATATAGTATTTTCTGACACATAGTACGTTAATAAAGGAACAAATATATCGCTGACTTGAGTGTGTACTCTATGCAAAATACTGCTTTTTACTTCACTTACAAAATGTGTTAAATGTTTTGTCAAAGAGCACTGTAAATGCTTGGCAGTATTTGGTAAATGTTACTTTATCTAAACCTGCCCATTTCAGTTTTATTTTCAAAATCATGAAAATTATATGCCAAATCTTGGGATTCAAATCCAACAGTTTAGATTTCATTGATCTATCATTTATCACATTATTTTCATCATTTTAAAATGTCCCTTTAAAAAATCTCATTAGTGTCTATCAACTGTAAAATTTGGGACTTTCATAAAATGTTTTGAAATCTATTAAAGCCTGAACCAGACCAAACCAAGGACTGCCTGTGAACATAAGCAAAATTGCACCATTATCTTTGCAGAAATGATATATTGACTTATCCTATAATTTATCCATGTGAAAGTCCATTCTCTGCAGGAGAAGCATAAACTGACTCATGTCAGTATTAATCTGGTATTGTAAGGCACATATCCTGAAAAGTTTGAAAGCAAAAATGGAAGGAAAAAAGTAATCTGCCCTATAGACACGAAGGAAACATGGATTCTGTTTCACCTCTTACCAACCCAAGCCCCTTACTATAGCTATGCTGTGAATGGCTTATTTAAGTATTAGACTGAATCTTTTACCTGTATTCCGAACTGGCTACCCAGCCTTCCCTAGTTACATTGCTTCCCACTTGAACTGTATTTTATAAGTAAAATGGTAGAAGAATAATGTAGCCAATTTAGGAAGAGTCAGTGTCCATTACAGATCTGGCTGCAATTTTCATAAGATTAAGTTCAAAGTTTAAGACAATAGGAAGCAGTCAGTGTAAATGTAATGAATTGTAAATTAAGTCTAAGGTAAGAAAAAATTGTGGCATATTATAAAAGAACTTAAAGGATTATGGGAAAAGCAAAATATATACTGGTAATACAAAAATTAAGTAATGGTCATCATGGGGTTCTAAAAGGAGAGAAATAAAAAATATCAATACTGACCCAGGGTAATTTGAGGAGCCATTTCTCTAATAATTCTCAATATACCATCAATGAAAAAAGGGGTATACTTTTTTTTTTTAAGAGGTATACTTTAAAAAAAAAAAAATGGAGCATGGAATAATTCTTTAGGCTCTACTACAATCCTTAGCACTACTGTTGGCTTTCCTCACCAATTCTTAACGTTTTCTCTAAGAGGTTATATTCACCTTTAAATCAGGTACCTTGGTCCCAAACCTCTTTAAGTGAATTTGTTCCTTCACAGCAGCATCAATTTGAAAATCCTAGAGAATTCTTTCTCAGCTGCTGGGAGATTTCTCCTTGCCAGTTCTCTGAGCTAGTTAAGAGATAGGTATGTTTTTGATCCAATAAGATCCCTACCTTACTTCCAAATCACTTCTCCTTATCTTTCCTTTATGAAACACAGAAGGCACCAGAGTCTAGACTTGGATGGTTTCTGGTATAAAAACCGTGTACCTCTCTTCCACCAGGTGCTGAAAGAAGAAATGCATTCTAAGTTCTCCTAGCTGCTCACTACCTGGGCTATAGAGTCCTTTTGTTCCCATTCAGGAGTAAGTTCAATTGTTATTTTCTTAGCTGTGGATAGCTTAGCCACTAGCATCCTTAAAAACAGTCTGATCTCACTTAAATTGTCAGTATTCTTAGAGCAGCACATTAAAAAATGAATAAATCGCACTTCTAGAACAGGAAATTTGACAGCTTCGCATGTTAATCAATTTTAATGATTAAGAAACCTACTGTCCAAAATCATTGGCATTATGGCATTGACTTCATGTTGCAGGTTAAGCCTATTTCATCTTCTTTTGTCATCTGTGTACATGGCTAGTGTTGGTCACTGTCCTGTTATTAAAGAATCTTTTCTTCTTCCTTTCTATAATGCCTTCTTCAAATCTTATTCTTTTTTTAACATTATACTCATCTTTATAGCAACTAGGTTATACTTTCTCTACATTTCTCATAAAATGGTGGCTCCCAGAATCAGAGTGTGGCAAGGTAAGGATTTCACTAACACTGAACACAAAAGGGAGCATGCCTGATGGTCCTTACAAGCCAGGTTCCAATTTTACAGGTCAGAAAAAAGTGTCATGCTTCATTACTCATTCATGGTTAGCTAAGTATTAATTTTGACCTTATATCTTTTGCCGACATACTTTTGTATAGCCTGGTCCCTTTCTGGCTTTCCTTTTTGATAATTGGTTTGTTGTTATTGTTTTGTTATGCCCACACCCCACCCAACACTATTTTCTTTGCTTCTAACACTTCTCTATTCATCCAAGATCATTTTGAATTCTGATACCACTTTATCCATTACTGGAGATGTTTGAGAAAATCCCTCCTATTTTCACTGTAAGGTCCTCACAGGGACAACTTACTCATATACCAGCAAAAATCATTAAGAAAACATTAGGGGAGGAATCTCACCTCTTGGGATGGTTAATTTGACTAGGTTATGGGGTCCAGTTGTTTAGTCAAGCAAGCATTGGCCTGATTGTTACTGAGGATATTTCATAGATGGATTTAAATTACCTGTAAGTTGATTTAATCTATGACTGATTACGTCTACAGTCAACAAAGGAGATTGCCTTCAGCAATGAGAGAAGTTTCCTCATCCAATCAGTTGGAGGCCTGAAAGAGAAAACTGATGATTACAGCAGCCAGGAAGAAGAATTTCTATCTCTAATTGGTCAGCCCATGTGTCCTAGGGAATTCAACATAACCTTCATCGAGTTCCAACTTTCACCCTGCCCTACAGTATTAAGAATTGCCAATCCCCACGGTTACCTGAGCCAATTCCTATAAATCTCTTAATTTATGCTGATTATGTTTCTCCGGAGAACCCACAATATCAACAAACTACTTAAAATACCTAGAAACAAGAAATATGTAAGACCTATACAAAGAAAAATACAAAACCACTGATGTATAAAATAATTTTTTCACATATTTTGTTGCTGGGATGGACTTACCATTGACCTGGAAGGCCAACGGTGAGTAAGTTAAGCAAATGAGTGCTGGAGTCTCAGAGCTTGAGGAACAGCTGGAGGAAGCCACAGCCACTCTATGACTTCTTGCCTTATAAATACACAAAGTGAGGGATACTTGGAGGACATCACACCACCTTCAACTCTGATAGTTTACAAATTACAACAGAAACTGATTACAATGAACATTCAGTCAGGCTACAGAGTTTCTTGTGGGTTAGAGTTTTTGGTTTCATTTTATGAGAAAATATAGAGAGATTTTTGTTCAGAAATTTTAAAAGTTCCTGAATCTTCATTAATAGATTTTTTTTGTTTTTGTTTTTGTTTTTGAGTTACTGGGGCTGAGTATTGAACTCAGGACCTTGTATGTGGGAAGCCAGCACTCAACCACTGAACCACATGGGCTCCCCTATTAATAGATTTTAATGTTACTGTTCATTTAGTACTAATAAATATTTCTTTACAAATGGGGGGATAGAGGCCCACCAATGGTCACATGCTGGGCAAAGCCAAGATTTAAATATAATATTTTTCACTGTCAGTTCATTGTGGGTTTTTGTTTGTTTGTTTTTGTTTTTGTGTGTGTGTATGTGTGTCATCAATAGGGAAGTGTGGGGTTTGATATTGGTTGATATTATAGAATTAATATTGACTTTTATTTTTTTTAGGAGGTACTGGGGATTGAACCCAGGACCTCGTACATGGGAAGCAGGTACTCAACCACTGAGCTACATCTGCTCCCCAATGAGAGTTGGTTTTGTCGTTTGTTCATTTGTTTTTGTTTTCAGGAGTTACCAGGAATCGAACCCGGGACTTCATATGTGGGAAGCAGGCGCTCAACCACTTGAGCTATATCCCCTCCCCAATATTGATTTTAAAAGTGTGATAATGATATTATGGTTATTATTATTTTTAAAGAGTCCTTCCTTTTAGAGATACATTCTAGACTATTTCAGAATGAAAGATTTTCATGTACAGAATTTGTTTTAAAAATAATCTGGAGGTGAAGGGGATTGGGTATGGGTTGGGAGTATAGATGAAACAAAATTAGCTATGAGCTAATAAATTTTGAAGTTGGGTGATAAGATCTGATTCCAAGTCCCCTTAATTACAAAGTCCGTACAATGTGATATCAAATACCACCAATCCAACACTGTATTTCCTAGGTCTTTTCTAAAGGGGGTAAAGCCATGATTTTTGAAAACCGCATATTATAATGCTCTCTTCTCTCTGTCTTCTGCATTTTTAATAAGCCTTTCTTAAGGAGTCAAATCTTGAGAAAGGCAATAGAATGTGTACATTTTCCCTTTGGGCAGTACTCTGGAATAGTTCAGGCCATTATCACTATAGAGTTGTGTTGTCCAAATTCATGTGATTCCTCTTTTAGCTTGCAGGCACATAGATTTAACCCTCATCTGAAGATTCTGAGTTGCTGATGCTGTGTGGCCTAGTTGCTGAGCCTAGAAGTGATTCCCCAAATCTTCAAATGGCTATTCGTAGGAGTGTTTCACTATGGGCAGATAGCAGCTATCACCATCACAGAAATATCATCCACTGAGCTTTCTATAGTTTCTCAAATTTGCATTGGAAATTGTCCACTTACCCAGAGGTGGATTTATCATGAAATTATTGAAGCTTGAGCTTCAAGGCCTGCCACCTGCATGGGCTGCTTCCAAGACCAGAGCAATATCGATAACAAGTGTTGTCAATTGAAAGTACTTTAGACTAGTACCTGCCAAGAAAACTTGAATTGCCCTGAAATCTTACAGCTGATTTATGATAGAACCTTGATAGAGATTTTCCAAATTTGACAACAGTCCTAAAAGTGACATTGGAAATTGTGAGTTGCAAAGCTGAAAGAAACTTTTCTAATCTGTCAGTAAATTTGAAAAATCAATTTTGATGATTCTTTCCAGAAGAAAAAACTTTCAACGTTCTCTACAGAAAATATTACAAAACCATTGTTATAAAGAGGATCAGAAAATATACAGCCAAAAATATAGGAAAAAGGTAATGTCATATCATAAAATTAATTAGTAAAATGTCATGCTATTTCTCTAGATTTGGGGCTCTTTGTGGTATTTGTCAGCTTTTCAAAATTTGTAATTAATTACAGATTTCTTTTCTCATTCTAAATGAATATTTATTTTATTTTTTTTGGAGGTACGGGGGATTGAACCAAGGACCTCGTACGTGCAAAGCAGGCACTCAACCACTGAACTACGCCCGCTCCTCTGAATATTCACTTTTGAACCTAATTGTTTTGTGCTCATAATTTTGTATTATTTTTTCTTTAAAAGGTACCCTCAAATTGTATTAGCTTCAGGCATCTTAAAACCTGGATTCATTTGTGTACCACCCACTCTCTTGGCACCATCTATATACTGAACTGTTCCTGTAGGGAGTTGACAGAGCTCCCAAAACGATTTCTAGCTCTTTTCCTACCTTGGGAAAAAGGAGGACTCACCCTGAAAAGTTAGCTCAAGATGCTGATCCCACTAGAAACAGGCAGTACGACACCAGTGTTCTTTTGGTTACATTTGTCTCACAAGTTGGGGGTCTGTGTTATCATAGCTTTCACCTTTCCTCACCTGAGACAAACAGTCCAGTCTAAGCCACAGGACTGGCTGTGAGAACTGGCTCCTTAGTAGGCACACCCACACATCCAGTCACGCTCGTTCTCCTAGTCCCTAAGCTGGTGGGGTGGAGCACATGCCCTGCCATCTTAGCGAGATGTCTGGTGTTTCTTCTCTAAGCCTTCCCCTTAGCAGAGGCCACCTGCATGTATCCTTCAGACTTTTCTGTCTCCTATTGGTAGAAATCCGATCCCCTTACATCATGGTCCCTAGGAATTGGGACACAAATGATTCTCAAAGAACTTGGAGCCCATGCTATTTCTTCCTAGGATATAGATGCATTCAGACATAGTCTTTCAGCCCCTGAGCTATATTTTCACCACTGCTAGACTGTACTCAATGCTAAGTAAGCTTGGGTATAGTAACTATATTTTTTGTATTAAAATTTAAGAAAAACGGTTGGAAAATTTTAAGTGTTCCGACTGCACTTAATGCCAAATAAGCTTGGGTACAGTAACAGTATTTTCTGTTTTAAAATTTAAGAAAAACCGTTGGAAAATGTTAAGTGTTCCAAAAGGGGGTTATGGAAATAAATACATAAAATCTGAAGTGTCCTGAAAAATCTGGAAAAAAATGTATGTAAATATAGAGCAGTTTACTGGTGTTTTAAATGACCTCAGATTGCTGTACATTTTGAATTTGTTCAGCTACTTTTCACATTTCACCGGCCTTTGCTGTCAGATTAGCAATGCTCATTTCTTCCTGCTATCTATGGACCTGCCAGTTAGCAACTCTTCTTTACAGTATAGCTAGAGGTTTTGAGAGTGAATCTAGCACCAGGCTGTTTGGGTAGAAATCCCAGATCTGCCTCTAAAAGCCATGTAATCCTAGGGAAGTTACTTAACCTTTCTGTCCTTCAGTTTACTCACACATAAAATGATGGATAATATTACTTATCTCACAAGGTTGTCATGAGAATTAAGTGATATAAAAATGCTCAGTAAATGTTTCTTTTCTTTCTCATTAAAAAGAAATTTCCTACTTTCTAAGGACTTGGAAACAAGAAAATCAAGTTTATTTGGATTCTAAAATAAAATTTAAATGGTCTTTGAGTGAATGCCTAACCAACTAGCCTATGAGTAAAATGTATGAGTATTAGTGCAGCTGTCATATTCAAGCAGGAAAAAGCTTTAATGAGGCACCATTCTGTTAAGAGGGGCTGCTTACCTGATCTGCTTGCTCTGATCAGCAGAAACTTGACTCCAATTATCAGTCTAGACAGAAAATTCTAATGTTTTACAAAAGTGTTCTTTAATTCAAGTCTTCATTAAGACAACAAAAAATTAGATGAAAATGACTCAGCCAGGAATATGAGCACATAACTTACAAATAGTTAACATCGTTAACAAATAGTTTGACATAACGATACAGAACAAACTTTAAATGATGTCCCATGTGGTTCTGATGTTGATCTTTAATATTCTATGCCCAGGAAGTAGTGACATCCTTGGTTAGTGGTGGCTAAAAGAAATGTCTCTGTCCTCATTCAGTTTATAGCAGGGGTTCCACACCAGGGGTCAGTGAGCTTGAATTGAAATTCCAGAAAACATTATTCTTGTGGGGACGTGTTGATGCAGGTATGATATATTTATTAAATAATACACAGTATAGTGTGGACTTAGTAAAGGGTCCGTGGTTTTCACCTGACTGCCAAAGGTGTTGAAAACCCCTGGTTTAGAGCTTCTTCTTCAAACATCCTGGTTTTCACAAGCGTTGGCAGCTTTGTTTCGTTAATTCTTGCTACCCTTTGCTCCTAGCTTTGCCAGAATATGTAATGGTGAAACTTCCAGTGTACTGTTGCTTTTGGCCTAATTCTGAGACAATGTCTTCTATCTCTGAAATGGAAGTCAGCAGAGTTTATGATGCCTAGGCACATAGTAGTGTCTCAATAAATATTTATTAAATGAATGTAAAAAAGGAATGAATGATTGCTCTGGGAAGAAAAAACTTCACATAGTCTACAAAAACTGCCCCCACTGTGCAGAAATCATTAATCCCAAACTTGTATTTCCTGAGCCACACTATCAAACATCATCCCGGCTCCTCCAGCCAGGATTTTTGCTGTTTCATGCATACATAGAGGCCATTTACATATGGACTGTATGACACCTGTTCTGGTGGGTCCAAGGTCTTTTTTTTGGATTGACTGGATGATTCACTTTGTCAGGTAGCAGATCACAAATAAGAAAACAGCTAATTTAGTTGTGATTCCTATTAAAATTTAAGTTGAATTTCATGTTTATTTTGTTTGAAATCCTGGATTCTAATTTGTTTATAGTAAGTCTTTTCTAGGTTACTTTTGCCTCACTAAGTCTTATGTTTACAAGCATCAAATGCACTATTAGTTACTTTCTTTTATTCGGTTTGCTCTGATAGAGCTTACAACGCACTTCTAAACATCTGATAAAAAGAAAAGGATAACGGAGCACTGAAGAAATAAGTGACCTACGATCAGGGCTAAATTCAAAACAAGCTTAAAAGTTTGCCATGAATGAAAAATTTTAAAATTTAGTTGCTCCATCTAGTGGTGAACCGTTATATGATTTTAACGAAGAGATTTCAGTTTTTCATGTTGAAGATTTTATTCAAATTTTGCTTTAGTAAAACAAATTTAATAGACTCACAGTCTTGTTGTGTCACTTAAATTAATGGAAAATTATTCCATATGAAAAGAAAACATCGCTACTTAATAAATCTAAATAGACCTAAGGTCATATCTGCTAACAAATTCAAATTTCAAATAATTTTTTCTTCCTCAATCAGTCTAGGAAATAGCATCAACATTGATATCTATATCTTATATCCATATCCATATCTATATATCAGCCTAACAATATAAGACATTTTAGGTGTAGTCTGAATTAGTAGGAGAGAAATGATAATAGTGGGATCAGCCATTCTACATTTGAAAGTGTGGGTTTTTTTTTATTTTATTTTAATTTTTTCTTTATTAGAGAAGTTGTGGGTTTACAGAACAATCATGCATAAAATACAAGGTTCCTATACACCACCCCACCACCAACACCTTGCACTGATGTGGAACATTTGTTATAATTTATGATAGCACATTTTTATAATTGTGCTATTAATTAAAGTCCATGGTTTAACATAGGATTCACTGTGTAGTGTAACATCATGGATTTTTATTTTTAAAGTTTATTCTGTTACCATATATACAATCTAACATTTCCCTTTGTAATCATATTCAGATTATATTTCAGTGTTGTTAATTGCATTCGCAAATATTGTGCTACCATCATCCCCATCCATTACCAAAACATTTCCATTACTCCAAATAGAAATCCTGAACATTTGAAGCCTTAACTTCCATTCCCTATCCCCAACCCTGTTCCCTGATAACTTATATTCTATATTCTGACTATGAATTTGCTTATTCTAATTGTTTCAAATCAGTGAGATGATAAAATATTTGTCCTTCTTGTTTCATTCAACGTGTTGTCTTCAAGGTTCATCCATGTTGTTGCATGTATCACGACCTCATTCTTTTTTATGGCTGAATAATATTCCATTGTATATATATACCACATTTTACTTATCCATTCATTGGTTGATGGACACTTCTATCTTTCGACAATTGTGAATAATGCCGCTATGAACATTGGTATGCAAATATCTGTTCTAGTCCCTGCTTTCAGTTCTTTTGGGTATTTATATTTCTAGTAGTGGATTTGTCAAGTCATGTGGTAGTTCTGTACTTAGCTTTCTGAGGAACCGCCAAACTGTCTTTGCAATGAATGAATGTTCTTATTTCTCTGCATCCTCTCCAACATTTGTTATTTACTGTTTTTTAATAGCAGCCATTCTCATGGGTGTGAAATGGTATCTCATTGTGGTTTTGATTTGTATTTCCCTGATGGCTAATGATGTTGAACATCTTTTCATAGGCTTTCTGGCCATTTGTATATTTTCTTGGGAGTGATGTCTTATCAAGTCTATTGCCCATTTTTTGATTGGATTGTTTTGTCTTTTTGTTGTTAAGTTGGAGTTCTTTATATATTCTGGATATTGGATATCTGGTTTCCAAATATTTTCTCTCATTGTGTAGGTCGTAGTTTTACTTTAATGATAAAGTCCTTTGAGACACAAAAGCTTTTAATTTTGACGAGGTCCCATTTATCTATTTTTTCTTTCATGGCTTGTGCTTTGGTGTGAAATCTAAGAAACCATTGCCTAACACAAGGTCCTGAAGATACTTCCCTATGACTTTGTATACGGTAGGGGCCTTTTTTTTTTGCAAATGAGATCCAGTTTTCCCAGCATCATTTGTTGAAGAGACTATTCTTTCCCAATTAAGTGGTCTTTGCCCCCATGTCAAAAATCAGTTGGCCACAAAAGTGAGGGTTGATTTCTGAGCTCTCAATTCTATTCCATTGGTCTATATATCTGCCCTTGTGCCAGTACCATGCTGGGTTTTTTTAAAAACAAATTTTATTGACATATATTAATAAAGCATAAATTCATCCAAATTGTAAATCAATGGTATTCGGTGTAATCACATATTTGTGCATTTATCACTTCAGTCATTTTTAGAGCATTTTCATTATTCCAGTAATAATAATAATAAACAAAAAACAAACAAACAAATCTCATCAGCTCTAAATCTGTCTACGCTTCACCTTCCATACATAGCTGCTATTGTTTCCTTCTCTCTAGTATATTTGTATTTGTATTTTGTAAAACTTTCTTTTATATGCAATAATCCCCATATTTGTATTTTACATGAAATTTCACTATGTTTTATAGTCCCTTGTTATGTTTTTTAGCTTTCCTTCTAGTGATATATATGTCCTTAGACTTTGCCTTTTAACCAGTCATACCCATATAATAGCTCTGCTAGTCACAAACACCATGGTGTGCTTTCACCATTTCCATTCATTTCCAAAGATTTACAAACACCTTTTAACCAGTTCTGCACAGATTAACCCTCAATTTTCCATTCTCTACCCTCATTCTATTTTCTGGTGACCTGTAGTCTAATTATTAACTTCATGAGTTTACACAATATATTATGAGTTTACACTATATAATATATAGTTCATAATAGAGCAATCATACAGTATTTATCCTTTTGTGTCTGGCTGCTTCACTCAACATAATGTCCTCCAGGTTCATCCATGTTGCCACATGCTTCACAACTTCATTTCTTTTTACCGCTCCATAATATTCCATCATTTGTCTACACCACAATTTCCATTCATCCATTCATCCATTCATCAGTTGATGGACACCTGGTGTATTAGTTAGCCAAAAGGGTGCTGATGCAAAGTACCAGAAATCTGTTGGCTTTTATAAAGGGTATTTATTTGGAGTAAAAGCTTACAGTTACAAGGTCCTAAAGCGTCCAACTCAAGGCTGCTTTCTCACCAAAGTCAGTGCCATGTGTTGAAGCAAGATGGTGGGTGATCTCTGCCTGGTCTCATAGGGCTTCCTGTATGAGTCTCTGGCAAAGGGCTCATTTCCTTCCAGGCCTTCTTAGCTGCTCAGCTGCTCTGTTCTCTTCAGCTGCAAACTATCCGGCAAGTGGCTTATCTCTCCCTGGGGCTCTAGGATCAAAATTCACAAAGTTCTCTCCTCTTCTGTGTGTCTTCTTGAGTGAGTGTCGGTTTATATCAACCTACCAAGGGGGTGGGGACTCAACCCTGAGTCACTCCCTATTGACATGGTTGAATCAAAACCCTAATCTTAACAGGCAATTAAATCAAGACATGTCACCTGAATTTAATGCATTCAAAGGGTATCCCACCCAGAGGAACAGACCAGTTTACAGACATAATCTTTTTTCTTTTTTGTGATTCGTAAATATCATACTGCCACAGCTGGGTTGTTTCCAACTTTTGGCAATCGTGAATAATGCCACTGTGAACATCGTTGTACAGATGTCTGTTTGTGTCACTGCTCTCAGTTCTTCTGGGTATATACCTCATAATGGTATTTCTGGGTCACATGGGAAGTCTATATTCAACTTCCTTAGAAGCTGCCAAACAATCCTCCACAGTGGCTGTACCATTTTACATTCCCACCAATAGTGAATAAGTATCCCTACCTCTCCAAATCCTCTCCAACATTTACAGTTTTCTGGCTTTTTAATCGTGGCCAGACTAATAGGTGTGAAATGATCTCATTGTGATTTTGATTTGCATTTCCCTAATCGCTAGTAATTTGACGATTGAACTTTCCATTTCTGCAAAGAAGGTTGTTGGAATTTTGATTGGGATTGCATTGAATCTATAAATTGCTTTGGATAGTATTGACATATTAACAATATTTAGTCTTCCAATCCATGAACACCGAATGTCCTACCATTTATTTAGGTCTTCTTTGCTTTCTTTTAGCAATATTTTGTAGTTTTCTGTGTACAAGTCCTTTACATCTTTGTTTATATTTATTCCTAGATATTTGATTCTTTTAGTTGTATTATGAATGGAATTTTTTTTCTTGATTTCTTCTTCTGATTGTTCCTTTCTTGTGTATAAAAACACTAGTGATTTTGAGATATTGATCTGTGGATTTTTCAGAATTTTCTGTATATAGGATAATATCATCTGCAAATAGGGAAAGTTTTACTCCTTCCTTTCCAACTTGGGTGTCTTTTATTTCTATTTCTTGCCTAATTGCTCTGGCAAGAACTTCCAGTACAGCTTTGAATAACAGTAGGCACCTTTGTCTTCTTCCTGGCCTTAGAGGGAAAGCTGTCAGTCTTTCACTATTAAGTAAGATGTTAGCTGTGGGCTTTTTACATATGCCCTTTAACATATTGAAGAAGTTTCCTTCTATTTCTAGTGTTCTCAGTGTTCTCATGAAAATGCCTCAATGCAAGGGTTCTCAACTGAGATGATCAAGTGTTTTTTCCCCCTTTATTCTGTTAATGTGTTGTATTACATGAATGGATTTTCTTGTAACAAACCAATCTTGCACACCAGGGATAAATCCCACTTGATCATGGTGTATAATTCTTTTAATGTGCTGTTGGATTTGGTTTGCTAATGTTTTGTTGAGGATTTTTGCATCTATATTCAAAAGAGATATTGGCCTGTAGTTTTCTTTTTCTTGTGGTATATTTATCTGGTTTTGGTATGAGGGTGATGTTGACCACTTCCCTAATAAAATGTATTAGGGAGTGTTCCCTCCTCTTCAGTTTTTGGAAGAGTTTGAGCAGAGTTGGTGTTAAGTCTTCTTGGAATGTTGTATAGAATTACCCTGTGTCCTGGACTTTTCTTTGTTGGGAGGCTTTTGATTACTGATTCAATCTCTTTACCAGTAATTGATTTGTTGAGAGATCTTCTATTTCTCCTTGAGTCAATGTAGGTAGTTTGTGTGTTTCTAAGAATTTGTCCATTTTATTTAGGTTAACTAATTTATTGGAGTACAGCTGTTCATAATATCCTCTTATAGTCTTTTTTACTTCAGTGGGGTTGGGAGTAATGTTCCCCTTTTCATTTCTGATTTTAGTTGTTTTTATCATCTCTCTTTTTTTTCTTTGTCAATCTAGGTAAAGGTTAGTCAATTTTATTGATCTTTTCACAGAACCAACTTTTGATTTTGTTGATTCTCTCTATTGTTTTCTTGCTTTCTATTTCATTTATCTGTGCTCTAATCTTTGTTATTTCCTTCCTTCTGCTCACTTTGGGATTAGCTTGCTTTTCTTTTTCTATTTCTTCCAATTTTGAAGAATTAGACTGGACTGTCTGACTTGAAGTCTTTCTTATTTTTTTAAATGTAAGCATTTAGAGCTATACATTTCCTTCTCAGCACTGCCTTCACTGAATCTCATATGTTTTAGTACATTGTATTTTCATTTTCATTTACCTCAAGAAATTTCCTAATTTTTCCTCTGATTTCCTCTTTAATCCATTGGTTATTTAAGAATATGTTGTTTAATTTCCAAATATTTGTGAATTTTCCATTTCTCCCTCTGTTAGTAATTGCTAGCTCCATTCCCTTGTGGTCTAAGAAGAATATACATTGTATGATTTCAAAATTTTAATTTATTGAGACTGGTTTTGTGACCCAACATATGATCTATACTAGAGAATGATCCATGTGAACTGAAGAAGAATGTGTATTCTGTTTTCATTGGGTGTAGTGTTTTTTATATATGTCTGTTAGGTCTAATTGGTTTAGTGTAACATTCAAGTCCTGCAGTTCCTTATTGATCTTCTGTTTAGATATTCCATCCGTTATTGAGAGTGGTGTATTAAAGTTTCTTAGAAATAACATAGAGCTATCAACTTTTCCCTCCAAATCTGTGAGTATATGCTTCATATATTTTGGGGCTCTGATGTTAGGTGCCTATACATTAATAATTGTTTTATCTTCTGTTGAACTGTCCCCTTTATCAGTATATAATGACCATCTTTGTCCCTCATAACTGTTTTTCACTTAGATTCTATTTTATCCAATATTAATATAGCCAAACTAGCTCTCTTTTGGTTACTACTTGTATTGCATATTTTTTCCAACCTTTCACCCTCAAGGTACCTATATCTTTGAATTTAAAATGAGTCT
This sequence comes from Cabassous unicinctus, assembly GCA_029593785.1. Classification (NCBI taxonomy): domain Eukaryota; kingdom Metazoa; phylum Chordata; class Mammalia; order Cingulata; family Chlamyphoridae; genus Cabassous; species Cabassous unicinctus. The sequence continues at coordinate 15,677 of JAQZBX010045126.1, forward strand.
CCTGCAAATAGCCTAAAGTTGGGTCATGCTTTTTAATCCATTCCGCTAATCTCTACCATTTGGCTTGAGAATTTAATCCATTTACATTTAAAGTCACTACTGATAATACAGGACTTTCTTCTGCCATTTTGCTATTTAGCCTTTGTAAGTCTTATACCTTTTTCCCCTCTCACTTTTGTTAATGCCCGTCTTTATTATATTGAGTATCTTCTCATTTCTACCCATATATATTTTTCATCTATTTTCCTTGGGGTTACCATGGGGTTAATATTTAACATCCTAAATATATAACAATCATGTTTGGTTTGATACCAACTTAACTTCAATAGCATGCACATATACTTTTCCTAAACCCCTTTTCCCTCTCCAACATTCCCCGTGCCCCCCTGCCCCCCACCTGGAGATGGCTCCCTCATCTGTTTGCTCATTGTTGTTGTTTTTTTTTTTTTTCCTTGTTGTATGCTTGTTGTCTGCTCATTGTTTTTGCTCAATGTCTGCTCATTGTCTGCTTGTTGTTTGTTTGTCTTCTTTAGGAAGCACCAGGAAGTGAACCTTGAATATCCCATCCCCACCATTTTTGGTGTTTGTTACCACTTATATCTTTGTACACCGTGTGTCCAAAAACACAGATTTGTCATTACTTTTAATGCATTTACATTTTACCACCTGTAGGAAGTAAAAAGTGGAGTTACATACTAAACAATATACTATAATAATATGGCATTTATAATTACCCAAATAGTTACCTTTACAGCAGGTCTTTTTTTTTTTTGATGCTTTGAACCACTGTCTAGAGTCCCTTCCTTTCAGTCTGAAGAACTTCCTTTAGCATTGCTTATAGGGCAGGTCCAGTGGTGATGAACTCCTTCAGCTTTTGTTTATCTAAGAATGTCTTAATCTTTCCCTCATTTTTGAAAGTCTCACCAGATACAAAATTCTTGGCTGGCAGTTGTTTACTTTCAACACATTAAGTATTTCAACCCATTGCCTTCTTGCCTCCAAGGTTTCTGATGAGAAATCTGTACTCAATCTAATTAAGACTCCCTTGTACATTGCTTTTCTCTTGCAGCTTTCAGAACTCTCTCCTTGTAAAAACATGCTTTTTTTTTTTTTTAACAAATCAATCTTATTGATACATATTAATAAAGCTTAAATCCACCAAAGTGTATAATCATTGGTATTTGGTGTAATCACATATTTGTGCATTTATCACTTCAATCATTCTTACAGCAGCTTCATTATTCCATTATTCCAATAATAATTATTATTATAATATACAAAAAAACAAACAAATTCATCACCTCTCAATCTCTCTATGCTTCCCCTGCTGTACATAGCTGCTATTCTTTTTCCTTCTCTCTAGTATATTTGTATTTATAGTTTGTAAAAAGAGTCTTATATATCACCCATATTCATGTTCTACTTGAGGTTTTATTATCTTATACAGTTCTATGTTACAGTTTTCAGCTTTCCTTCTAGTAATATACATGACCTTAGACTTTCCCTTTCAACTACTGTCATACCCATATAATAGCTCTCCTAGTTACAAACACCATGATAAGAGCATGGGTTTTTGACTTGGGCCTTACTAAAGCCTGAAAAAATGCTCCGAGTTATGTGCAAAATATCAGTCTAGTCAATCAAAAGATACTTAGAAATCAAGATTACATGTGTACCTGAATGTAGTAAATTGTTGTGGCTAAGAGCATGGACTCAGGTTACCTAATTCAAATCCTGATACCAGCACTTATCAGCTGTGTGACCTTTGTGTCTCAGTTTCTTCATCTATAAAATGAAAATAATAGTACCCCTTCATAGAACTCTGAGGTTAATTTGATACTGTTTGGAAAGTACTTGGAACAATAGCTGACCCAGAATAAGCACTCAATAAAATTTCCTAGTGTTATTATTGACTTCATTTTGTGTACTTGTAGGTTTCCTTGTGTTGACTTAGTGTGTAATTGAATTGTGCCAAGAGGCAGGTATCAGTTTGGCAAGCTATTGGGGAATCTTGCTTCCCTGCCTTAGCGAAATAATCTCCCTTGTTTGCAATATCTTAAGTTGTATTAGCAACTCAAATATCTTTCTGAAACATTGTATATACGGTCAGTCATTCACTTTCCAAAATCTGCTTTCTTTCCCAGCATTTCATCCTTCAAGTGGAAAGCAGGAATGTTGTGCTTGTTCCTAGTTTTTGTACCTGGTCTAATTTTCTTATCAGAACTTCAAAACCATGATTTGGCTTTAGTCTTTCCTGATTGCAAATCCTGACCCATATAAATTGATCAGAAGAAACTGAAGATGAGATTCCACAAGTCTGCTCGAATACATATTCCAGGAGATTAGCACACTGGGTTGGCCATGTTGGAGCTACATCATGCATAGCCCTCTGCTATGAAAATACCTCCTGTTTTCCAAGATTCAGTTGCATGTTCCCCTTAAACATACTTCAGAGTGCTTAAGAGCATGGATTATGGGGCCAGACTGCCTAGTTTTAAATCCCAGTTCCACCATTTAATAATTGAAAAACGCTGGGCAAATTATTGACCTCTGTGAGCCTTAGTTTAAAGTTTTCCATTTGTAAAATGGAAATAATAGAACTTACCTCAAAAGTTGTCTGCAAATTAAAGCAACCAATATGTGCAAAGTACTTAGACTAGTGTCTGGCACAAAGTAAATGCTATATAAGCATTAGTTATTACAGTATTATTGTGGATGCTTATTATTCCACAGAGCATAAAATATATCTTTCCAGAAAGCCCTCGTTCAACATAACCTGAGGAAGGAGACTTTAGTCTTTCACTTTGATCTTTTTGTAACATTTTTTTCCATATACCCTCTTCTTGACTTGAATCTTAAGTTTCCTGTGTCTCTTCTCAATCTTTTACTTCCAATTTTTCTTCTTGGGTGGTGTTTCCCACTTTGTTCAGAAACACTTTTTTTCTTTTAATAAACTTTTCTTTAACACTTTCACTTCTTACCTAAGAATTCCTCAGGACATGAGCTATGCTGATTTTTCTTTATGTTTCCAAGGCTTGCAGAGTGCTAAATCCATAGTAGGTGTTCAGTAGACAGGCATGAATAAAATACACAGAAAAAAACAGCTTGTATTTGCACCTCAAGTTTGTGATTTCCTCAGGAAAGAAGACTCACAAATATAATAATTTTATTATTTGTTTAGAAGCTATTAAATGCCAGACACTGTACTAAGGGTTTTACGTAGCATGATCTAAATGTCCTCAACAACTTTTTGGGATAGATTCTTTTAGCTTCATTTTACAAATAGAAACTTGAGGTTCGGAAATGTAAATAACTTTCCCATGGTGTCAAGGCAGCCAAATCCCTTTCCCCTGAGTACAAAAGGAACCCCTTCTTGGTTATAGGACAGCTCCTTCAATTTTTATTCCTCCTGGTATGTGAAGTTTAAGATGGGGTAACCGTTCTTTGGTCTACCATCTCCTGCAAGCAAGCACTTTTGCTGAGCTTCCTTAGAGAATTACACACTTGAGGGGCTATAAATTCAAATACCTGCAGGGGCCAAACAGAGAACATAAAGGAATAAGGTACACCAGGTGAACACACAAGTATTTGTTGTGTGAGGGATAGGTGGGCTGTGTCTAAAAGGGAGCAGATCCGACAACTCCAGCCCAATGTTTCCAGTCAGAAAAGCAGACCCAGTGTTGACAGGTATTCTGATTTTTTAAGAACAGGCAGAAAATCTCGATTTTATGTGTAACCTCCAAATTCCAAACCTGAATTTTAAATGTTGGCTCAACGTTTAAAAGAAGACTTTTCAGGCCAAGCAAAACAAGCCTTTGGGTCACATCTAACCCTCAGGCTCCAGTTTGTGACCTCTGACCTGTCAAGTCTCTGGTTACTCTGCTCTGACACTAAGCCCCAGGCCCAATGACATGCACAGGTGAGAGCTGCCAGTAGTTGTCACTGGCCTGCGGGCTGTGTGGCCAATATCAGAAGCCACATCTCATCAACCAGCAAATACATTGTTGTTTAGAATTTTTTAAAACTCTCTTATTTCTGTCACATTTCCCCCCTCTTTTTGATGTTGGCTCTGACTTGTAATTCCTAGCTTTAGCAAACTCAAACAAGCGCTTGACTTGGAATACTTCCTTGCTTCTTTGCGGTTCCTAAGTAAGCATTTTTTATTTTAATTATCTGTGAAGAAAAACAACAGTGCATGGTAATTCATTTGAATGGGGTGAGAGACTAAATGGAAATAACCAAATCTCTTAGGAAGTTAAATAAAAAAAGAGTCCCACCAAGGATAAGAGAAGGGAGGAGAAAAAGAGAGAGCATTCTGGTTCTAGTTACCACCTCTAATGTGTCTCTGACCTTTTTTCTAATCTGTTTAATCCTCTAACTGCCCAGGCTAGACTCCAAGTTCCATGAAGGTAGGGTGTCTCATAAGAGCAGTATTTCAAGGTACTGGCACATTGCTGTCACACAAAGTAAGCGTTCAATAAACTCCTGGAGGTTTCACCTTAAATGGCTTCTTGTCACCTCAAAAGTTAGTATTCCGAAATCTGAATGTTTCTCCAATTCAGCTTCCTTCTGAGCATCCCTGTTTTTATAAATGGCATTATTATTGTCTCATTCAAACAGACTTGGGAGAGAAAAAAAACAGGCTTGGAAGCTTCTATTCATCTTTGACTCTCCCTTGCCCTTGTTTTCCCTGTCAGTCCCCAGGTCCTGTTAGTTCTCTTTGTGCATGTTGATTAGAGTCTCTCAGTCCTTCCCTCCCCGTTCCAGATCACTCTAGTTCGGTCCTTTATTACCTCATGCTGGGACTCTTGCAATAGTTGCTTAACTGTTCTCTTCAGGTCTTGTTTCTTACCCTCTCTATTCTGTTTATAACAGGAAAACAAATTTTTGAAGACTTTAGCCCCTTGTTAAAAAGTCTTTTGTTCTCATTGTTTCCCATTGTTTCCATTGTTCATTACTGAGTCCAGACTCAGTTTTCCCTTGTAGAGCAGCCACAATTGGTTCTACACGTAAACCTCCAGTTTTAACATCCATTATGCCCCTAGACAAATCCTCTGCTTTAGTCAGATTGGTTTTATTGGCAGTTCCTGAAAATGCCATGCACAATCTTTCTTTTTCTGTATTTCCATACCTATAGTTAGTAAATCTTACCCTGGATTTCTGTTCTATACTAGTTCTTTTATGAAACTCTCTCTGACACTTATTACACTCATTATATCATTAATCATGAATATGTAATATATTCCATATATTGGTTTGTCGAAAGACAGTAGACAGTAGTAGTCAAATATATAGAACCTGGAGCCAGGCAGCTGGATTCAAACCCACTTACTATCTGGGTACCTCAGGCAAGTTACCAAATCTCTCTGTGCCTTAATTTCCTCAGGTAACATTGAGAATTTTAAAAAAATGCCCATCTACAAGATTGCTGAGAGGATTCAATCAGCTATTGCATATAAAACAATGCCAGGCATTTGGC
>JAQZBX010045127.1:0-21152 GCA_029593785.1 Cabassous unicinctus
AAGTCCTTTATCTTTCTTTTCCTTTTCAAATTGGGTCTGGAAATGAATTCACCCAATTAACTGTCCCAGAAGTAGGTGCATTATAAAAAGAAGACACTTGATATCCCAGTGAATTAAAAGTTTGAGAAATTCCTGGAATTAAAGTAAAACGTGAAAATTTCTGCAGTGAGAAGGGTAGGAGGATGAAGAGCATTGGTCAGCCTGGCTTGGGAGTGTGGCCTTAGGGTGAGTTCCTGAAAGAGCAACTCCCAGCTTTTCAAAGCTCCTTTATTTCTTCTGCAAATAGGCCCAAGGATTTTCCAAAATTCCAGTTTTTTGTTTTGTCTTAGGCCCCGAAAGGGGTTGGAGCTGACGAGTAGCATGCAGCAAACCGGCAGCACACAGCCATTTCGGTGTGTATACGTGCACAGGCCTGTGGTACCTGGGGTACACTCCTGGGGTCAGCTCACAGAACCCGCGTTTTTGTTCTACAGCCGCTGTCACTGCTTTAGACCCTTCAGGTGCTACTGAGCGTGTTTCCAAGGCTGTCAGGATCCACAAAAGGCCTTCTGGAGAGAATGCTTTTTGAATGATCATATTATATTCCTAATTGAAGATGAGTAGTTCATGGCCCTCTAAAGCTGGCAGTGAAACCTGCCATTCTCTGAGGATGTGTCCCTTATCAGAGCCACTTAAGGTAACAGCATCCTACAAAGGGCCCTCTGGGTCTCGGGAGGTACACAGCGCTCATGAGTCCTCCAGTTAGTGAAAGCTTTAGACCACTTCTGGGAATGCAAATGAATGAAACCCATGCGACAGCTGTAATAAAAGGCTCCTGTCTTTTTGCAAAGCATTCAAATGCCATCTGGCAATTTCGTTGACGTCAGCAGGCACAGAAAAACAACTGCCCCCACTGCCTTCTCCATCCTTCGCCTCCACTCCCGACGCTGCTCTCGCCTCCTCCCTGGCACAAAGCTCCAACTTTTAGTTATGGAGAGAGACAGGAGGCAAAGTAGTCTTTTAAAAGGTTTTTTTTTTTCTCTATTTCTTGTCTGCTCAATTTTAAGAAACAGCTTTAGCATCAAAATAGCAATGTTATTTTGTCCCAGCTTTCCAAATCCCGGTTAGAAGTTGTATAGATCCTAACAGTGAAAAAAAAAAGCCTTTTCTATTTGTGTTTTAGGACTGAAAGCACATTTATGCTGAGAATGGAGGTGTTAAGAAAACTATGAGTCTAACTTCTGATGTAACACGTGACTGTCTTTGATCACTGTAAACAAACACCCAGTGTTAAACTGAGAGCAGGTCTGCAGTCCTAGGCTGAACTTACCCATCACACATACTTCTTTTCACAGTTCCCTAGAAGCTTAGAAGGACTGATTTTTTCCCTCAATGTTTTAGTCATATGCTATAATTATCAAGCTATTTTGCCTCATATACACTCCGTAGAAATCATATTTTTCTAAATTAATGAACAAAAAGCAAATAGGTCAATTGAATATTTGTACCCGTCAAAGAAACAGTAGCATTCTAGAAGAGACACCAAACATAAAATCCTTTCCAGAAGTCCTGATTTAAAAAAGGGAAAAAAAAAAATCCACCCTAATATTTGCACAAGGTATAGAAGGGCCTAGTAATTTTAGGTTATGATTGCCTACCATGCTTTTTTATTTACAAGGGAGAAGGTGACTACTCACAATACGTAGCCTGTTCCTGGAAATGGGCAAGCGCTATTAAGAGTAAAGAGCAAAATGGTCTCATTAAAAGTCAACCAATCAGCCCCTTTGCAGGCTCCAAATGGATTTCTCCTCAAGGTAAATGAATAAGCATTTGAATGAGACCCTATAATTTAATCCATAGTGCTGGCGCCTGTTATTTACCTAATCAGACTATTATCAGATAAAACAGATTTTTGAAAAATATTCTATATATTAAATTAAGGAAGAGAATATTTAGTAAAATTAACCAATCTTGGGGTTGCTTAGATACCTTGCTGCAGACCTAATTCTTTGCCTTTCCCAAAAGTTTTTCTTTTTTGCTTTTATTCATCTTAAATATTCTAATATTAAAGATAACTCTTAACATCACTTTTTTCCTAATTATAATTTCTCATGAAAATCCACCCATCACTTACATTCGGTGAGTGATTTTAGAGAGAGAACTATGTCACTTCCAGGCTGAAATGGTTTCAGCAGCTCCTTCTCATCTAGTGTAGAAATGGCTAAGGCAGCAAAGGACACAGATGGACTTGAGGTTAGGTGAAAAGGAATAAGAGGAGGGCTGAAGACTGAAAATCTGCACCTGAGAGGGCAGGGCGGCACATCCAAGCGGAGGCCCTCTGCGGCTGAGCTCACCTCTCCCACTACTTCCTCCTCAGCTCTTGCCCTTCTTCTCCTCTCTATGAAATGCTTGTTTTCTTCATCTCAACAAGCTGCTTCTTGCCTCTGTGCCCTAGATCATGTGTCGGCACAGAAGACCCGACTGCCTGTGGACTCCTTGCTCCATCGTGCATCGTCTAGCTCGGCCCCTGCCCTTCCTCCAGGAGCCTTTGCTGACCCATCTCTGTTCTGCTTTGAAAAGGCTCCGTGAACAGAGACTTTCTGCACTTGATTGTGTGGCAATTTTCCCATGAAACTGTGAACTTCATTGGAATCAGGACAGTATTCTTCACCTTTGCAATCTCAGTGCCTAGCGTAGGGTTAAGAGCTCAATATATGGCTGTGGAAGGGAGGGAAGGAGAGAAGAACGGCAAGGCAAGCACAGCAAGGGACGGAAAGGAAGAGGCCTCAATCCAAGTCAGAACTGAAATCATCATTATTAAAGGAAGGAAAAAAAAACACAAAACCTCATAGGATAACTTGCTATGGTTGAAGGAAAACAGCTAAGATGTACTGAGAATATATGTCTAAAAGCATGCTAAGTATTCTTACACATGATCCCATTTAATAGTCAACAAAAACCTGAAATGTGGGAAATGCCTTTACCATTTACCTATGAGGAATCGGACTCAGAGAGGCTTTGTTACTTGCTGAAGGTCACTCAGCAGCAAAGGGCGCCAGCAGAATGGAAGGCAGGTCTGTCCGCAGCCTAGTGCTACAATCTGCTCAGTGCCTTTCATTCTTTTGCTTAACGCAGGAAGGAAGAGTGGGAACAGAAGGTGAGACAGAAGGTGAGACAATGAATAACCTTTGGTCAAAGTTTGAAGTTTGCGGGGAATCTTGAAAACTCTAAGAATAAATCCACTAGGGCGCAAGAGGAAAACTTAACAAGGTTACATTTGAAAAGCACTGACTCAATGCTAAGCCTAAACTAAACGTCCGGCCAGTTTGTCTTCTGGATTTCTAACAGCTCTCGGGAACAAAAGGTCATTAGTAGCTGCTGATTGAGAGCTAATGTCTTTGCTGAATGTATAAACTAAGCAAGTCCTTCAAAAACACCTGTCACTTGGTAACTACTGTTTTTTATGAGCTGTGCATGTGTGTTTAGAGATGGAAAATAAGATATCGAAGAGGCCCTGGCAGGGTTAGCCAAGGGAAACGTCAACTTAGAAACTAATGAAAGAATGAGATGGAGGAACTATTAGCATATTTGTACTTTTAAGCTTTTAATAATGAACAAAATGTCTAATGTCATTTCTAGAAAGTCTGAAGGAAATCATAGAAGCAAAGAGCCTTACCTAATCAATAACTACTTTAAAGCAAAAGCCATTTTTCTTATAACAGAGAAATCAGCAGAACAGATTCTGAAACTTTCCAGAAAAGGGTGAACATGTTCACAGGGGAGGGAAAGAGATGACATAAAAAAGCATAAAAAATGAAAATCACAAGGAAAAGACGACATTAAGACTTTACTAGAATCAGATCCATTTGACGGGACAGACCTTATGGTGTCTAAGAACTAGTTGAAGTTCAAGGCAATGTAAAGCATCTCATATTCACAGTGATGCCTTTTAGAAGTATTCCTAAGGACTGGACGGCAAGGAGGGGACAACAGGACTTCCTCAGCAGTCTCACAGCTTTATCCCACTCTCATGTCAGTCTCTAACGAGTTCAGTTATCCTGTGCTAGTATTTCAGAGTCTGATTCTCTAACTTACCTCACAGAATTGAAGGTAAGGTTATGCAAAATCTAGGGCCATGACCTTGACAAGGGGCACTGCCCATCTGTGTGACCTTGCTCAAGTGAGTGGTCAGTCTTTCTTTGGATTCTCTTTAGATGAAAGCATAAAGCAGTCTCTTCTAGTCCTGGAAGGCTCTGGTCATTCAAGATTCTTCCTGAACCTGAGTCAAGAACTGTTTCACCAATCATGTCCAGTTCCATTCTCATGAGTTAAACCCCTTTTGCAAGTCACAGTTCCTCATACAAATCGAGCAGATCTGTTGTTGTTCTAGCTTTTTGCATCTTTGGATTACACCTATCATTCTTCATACAGTATGCTTTTCTGTTCCTTTCTTATTAATCTGACATTTTAAAAATATTTCCTGTAGAGAGGGATGTCCAGATTTCAATACAAAATTCTCAGCATTGTCTGACCAGTACAGGGCTGGTGCCTGCTTTGTTTTGGATGGTATCCTACCAATGAAGGCTAAGATTCTAATACTATTTTTGATCCTTATCACATTTTTCATGCATTTTGAACCTGACACTAGGCATGTTTTTCAAACAACACATTTAAAATCATGAGAAAATTGATTTTATGAGCAAATAGGTGGAATTTCATATTTATCCATGTCAATTTTTACTCTTATATATTTTTGTCCATCACAATCTTTTGGAATCTTGAATCTCTGATCCAATTACCTATTTCTTCCAGGTTTGCATCACCAGTAAGTCAATGACAGTGCACAGGAAGAAGATCAAAGCTTATGGCTTATCTTTAGGAGTCTTCCTTTTTGTTTACATGGATCCTTTTCTCAATTATGTCAAGGCAGAACTGTTGAAACAGTTAAGAATCTGCTAATTTTACCAACATTCAGTCCACATTTTCCATTTTTCTCAACAATTTCATGTGGAAATTGTTTTCCCTGCCTCTTCAGATTGAGATAGTGAATTTCTTGACAGTAAATGGAATGTTCAGGGACTTCTGAGTCTGGATCATAAAAAAGCCTCACAGCTCTCACAGGGAACTCTTGAAACTCCCTGTCAGGAAGGCATTAGCTACCATGTAAGAGGTCTGACTATAGAGACCACCAGGCTTTAAGGAAGCCCGAGCTAGCCATGTGGAGCACCTGTGTGGAGAAAACACCTGTGCCGCACGAGCTGTGACAACCAGGCCTTCCTGGGTGCTATATATAAAGGAGGAAGCCAACTTGGGCACTCCAGACCTAGCAGAAGTGGAAAAAAACCCAGGAACTCAGTCGACAGCCAGGATCAAAGCTGCAGACACATGTTCCTAGTTGAGCTACAGCCATTTGAGCTGCCCCAGCTGAGGTACCAGCCATTATGGAGTTGAGAGTAGCCATCCCCACTCTGCCCTGCACAAATTCATGACCAAGAAAATTGTAGTTTAGTAAGGTAGGGTTTTATGCCACTCATTTTATGGGTGGCTTCTTACCACTCCAGAACCAAGCAAACTCTAGATTTATGCCCTACAAGGCCCTACTGCCTCTCACTACTGCACTCTTGCTCACTCTGTTCTGGCTACCACGGCCATGTTGAAGTTTCTTGAAGAAACGAAGCATCTCCCATTTCAAGACTTGTACACCAGAAGTTTCCTGAAACATTCCTCCCACGGATATCCACATAACACTCTCTCACCTCCTTCAGGGATTTTTCCAAATGTGACCATCTCGGACCACCCTATTTAAAATCTCTGATCGTGACCCACACTCCCTACCCCTCTTCCCTACCTTGTTTTTCCTCTACCCACTCATTTATGCTGTTTATTTTCTCTTTTGTCTATCTTTCCCGCTTAGAGTGGGAGATACACAAGGGCAGAGATTTGGTCTCTTTTTCATGGTTGTTTTCTCTGTGCCTAGGTAGTCCCCCTCAAGTTAATATTGTTGAACATATGAATGCTGTGTCCTTAGGCTCTAGAAGGCAAGTAGATCATTTATTGAAAAATTGAATTAGTATCTATGATTCCACAAAGTATTGTAGAGTGGTTCTATGATTTCATAATCTACAAGTAAAGACAAAGGACTATGATACCCTGGGACTTTCTATTAAAGCAGTTGGATTCTCTTTTGTTATGTTGTGTGTATGTGTGGGGGGGGGGTACTCCTTTTTTTGTTTGTTTAGTTTGGTTTGTTCAGAGCAGTTGTAAGTTTACAGAAAAATGTAGAAATTATGGGGTTCCCATATACCCACCCTCACACACACAGTTTTCTCTATTAATATTTTGCATTACTGTGGTACCTCTGTTACAACCGATAAAACAGTATTATAATTATACTATTCATTATAGTCCATAGTTTCCAATAGAGTTTACTTTGTGTATTGTCCAGTTCCATGGCTATTTTTAAAAAATTTTAATTCTAGTAGTGTGTGTGTGTGTGTGTGTGTGTGTGTATCTCATTTTGACCACTTTTGAATATAAAATTCGGTGGTTAATTACTTTCACAATGCTGTGCTACCATCACTACCATCCATTACCAAAACTTTTCTATCACCCCAAACAGAAACTATGTATGAATTAAGCATTAACTCCCCACCATCATACCAGCCCCTGGTAACCTATATTCTAGCTTCTGACTCTCTAAATTTGCATATTCTAATTATATAAGTGAGATAAATAAATATCCTTTTGTGTCTAGTTTATTTCACTCAATATGAGGTCTTCAAGGTTCATCCATGTTGTAGCACATGTCAGAATTTCATTCCTTTTTAGGGCTGAGTAATAGTCCATTGTGGGTATATGCCACACTTTGAGTCTCCACCCATCTGTTGATGGACACTTGGGTTGTTTCCACCTTTTGGCAATTTTGAATAATGCCACCAAGAACTTTGGTGCACAAATCTCTGCTTGCCTTTCTGCTTTCAATTCTTTTGTGTCTATACCTAAAGGTGGGATTGCGGGGTCCTAAGGTGATTCTATACTGAACTTTCAGAGGAACCACCACACTGTCTTCCACAGTGGCAGCTAGGTACTCTTTTTTTTTAAAGCTTATCACGTCTTCTGGACATCTGATTTGGTGCATTGGTTTGCAAGCCTACAGCCCATCTCAATAAGACAAATAGAAGATATTTTTGAAAGCCTAAGACTCACACCTGGACATTATAGTAGAATTAATATATATCTTATACCATTTGGGTTTTCTCCTACTATTTGTAGGTTATAAAAATGAAAGCTATTTTTTGGGGGGAACATTAGTAGCTTCTTAAAATAATTTTCATCCCTCGATGGAAAAAAAAGCACCCAAAAATAAAGTAACAGTCAATTAAGTAAAAACTAGCATTTATTGAGGGCTTATCTTGTGCCATAATCTAGTCTAAGCATTTCATATAGATCATGTCATTTAGTCCTCATATCATCCTGGGAAATGGGTACTAACATTACCCATATTTTACAGATGAGCTTATAGAGATTACTTAACTTGTCCAAAGTCATATAGCTAGTGAGTAATGGGTGAGGATGTGGCTCTCTGACTCCACCGCCTGTCCTCTCTTATTCATAACTCTCTTTACTGTCTTTTTTTTGAAATTCAACCCAGAAAAGAGAGATTCTAATAAACCTTCTCATTCATAATGAAATCACTAGTAGAAATTTAAGGCAGGGCAAATAAAACAACTCTTGAGGACAGCCTAGAAGGTGCTGGAAAATTATATATTCATACTGCATGAACTCAAATTTCAAAACTATTTATTGAGACTCCAGAAAATGTATCAGGTTTAAAACAATTTTTTTAAAAGTTTCTCCATTTCAAATTTTTCACACTGGTGAATGAGACACCATAGGAGGTAAGGAAAGTATTTCAGAATCTGAGTCCTGGGAAAAAAGCCCGTCTGCACCCTGAGCAGGGGCTTGACTGGGTAGAATTCGGATATGTCAGAAGCTAAAGCCCATCACACAGTGATGGGGAAGCAAGAAGAGAAGGGATTCAGGAATAACTCTCTAATTTTTATGTTGTTTTGCAGATCTCAAGAGTTCCTTAGGAGGTAGCTTCTCAAGAAGTTAAACTCTAATGATTTCTAAAATTATAGGGTTTTCCCTCCATATATTAATATTGTGGAAGAATATTATTTCTAAGTGTACTTCCTTCGTCTTGTCTACATCTGTAGTCCACCATGACTTCAATCTTTAACAGTGCATTTGCGTGCGAGGGCAATCAAGGGTCATATCAGAATAAGATGGAAAAAAGCAACTACAAAAATGAAAAACTTTACATATAAATATCTCTATATATCACAGTTGTAATGAATATTGCTTTGGATGCCATCTTGTTACATGGATCAATGGTGACAAACCATTCTAAGTTTAATTATGTACTATAAATTATGAATATATTTATATCACTATAATTTTATGGAGTATTCTTCAAGGATTTTAAAATATAATTTAACAATAAAAATTTTCCCCTTAGATAATTCAGAATGTGTTATTTACAATATGATTAAACTTATTTCCATCACAATAATTTTTTTATACCCATTTCTAAAGTGCAGATCATGGAAGGATATTTCCATTAGGTCTTAACGGGGGCCGGGAAATGCATTCTTTTTGTAAAAACTGTGTCTTTAGAAGTCTCTGAATTAGAAATCAGAGACGTGCTAAGAGTATGGAAAATTTTAAAAAAATACAAATTTATAATCCAAATATATATTTTTTAAATGTAGAATTAACTCTTTGAAAGGAATTTCTCCTTTATCCTCCTAGTTAATGAAGCTGTGCCCATAATCCAAATAATTCCTTTTTTTTATACCAAAGAACAATTTAAAATAAATATGCTTTACTAAGCATTTTGTTTAAAAATTGGGCTTTACTTATTCTATTACTTAAGAGCTTAATTCAATAATTTTTTTTTTTATATTCCACAATTTGAATATCAAATTGTGATTTTACATTCACAAATGTGTGTGTATATATAGATTATATACTTAGCTCCAAAGGAAAAAAAAATCACAATCTCTGTCAGGTTGCTCTGTTAGCAATGTTATGGATGCGTGAGTTTAACTGGTTTAGCAAAAAATTCCAATACAAGGAAGGAAGGTGATAGATGAGGGGCAGACATTTGGCTCTAACTACAAAACATGTTCTGCTTAGTTCCTCAAAACGTTTTCATACCATGATCTGAATCAATAAGAAATAGTCACTTTGTTACTTGAAGATCATTTAGCAAAAAAAAAAAAAAAAAAAAATCTAGAATTTTATCTCAAAGCCATGAGTCGGAGTATATTAGGTGATAAGCATTCCATTTGCATTAAATTTTTACCTGCTAATTAAATTTAATATTTGTGTTATGTAGATAAACGATTCCTGGTTTGCCTCTATTCTGCTGGTGATGGAGTCCAATATTTGAGTGCCTTTCATAATCTAAAAGGAAATTTAGAAAAAACTGCCTTGTGCTATCTTTTCCCAAGCCCAAATTAGTTCATTGTAAGGAAGGTTGTTTGAAAAGCTCAGCAATAAACAATCCTAGAGGCTATAATTTTTTGATAGTGGAACCCTCCATCTAACTTCTGAGAGTAGTAGGAGGTCATGTCATTCTTCTTTCCATTTATTATTCATATTTCACCACTGTCTTTTATGTGCTAAATTAGCTTGAAAAATGCCAGCACCAGATTCAAGAGGTTAATTTATACCATTAGCTGTCAGTTTTCAGAAACGCTTGCATATTTGCATGTTTTCAGGAAGGCAGTGTTTGAGTGTGTGGTGAGGGGCAGGAAGAACTTTATTTTAATTCCAGGTTGTGCCCTTATTCTTCTGATTTAGCACATACTATTGCTCTTGTCACAAAAATAAATAGCAAAATATAACTTGCAGTAAGTAATTTGCTTAGCTCCATGATCAATAGAAATAGCAACAGGAAAGAAATGGAAGCCCTTGCTTGTCAAATGCCCACTAGTTCACTGATTGCAAAGATCATAGCACTAAACTGACTAAACGCTTTTGGAACCTAGAATATTTTAATATTGCCAATGTGATTACAGAGCTCTATTTTGAAATGATTCTTTCTCTCCCACCCCAATCACATTTTGTTCATCTTCCAAAGCCACTAGGTCCTATGAAATTATCCTTGAAGACATCGGCCTATACTGAATTTTCTCCAGCCTCTATCTATTAAAATCAACTTTAGGCCATTAATATGTTATATCATCTCCTGTTATGTGTGTCTCATTTTTTAAAATCCAAATTGTCAGTTTTGTGGAAAGAAACGATGCCTTTAGAACCTACAGGGATTCCCCAGAAAGTCACTGATCTGTCACTACAATTCCACAGACATGAGAACATTACAGTTGGCCCACAGGCACCCGAGAGGTGGTTTATTACACAAGAATAAACTAGGCATTGGCACGTGAACTTACTGTGATTCTACAGACATTTATCTACAATCCATGCAATTTTAAATTAAGCCTTTATATACATATATATTAAAATTTGATCTTATGTGATGCAGGGTCTCATTTCTAACTTTCAATTATAAGGGTTTTTCTTAAAGCCTTTATAATTTCCTTTATGAATGAATCATTTCTAGGCCAACCTTTTCAAAAGATGCTTCCATTCTTGCCAAAGAGGCCTTCATCTACTGCATTTCTATTGGCTCTTCAGTTGCCTTCTCGGCACTACAAGTCGAATCTATGACCCTTACTCTGATTTTCAACAAACCCCACCTAAGGGGCAACTGAGAATGGTTGTATTCACTGCTGATGTATACAGGAAAACATTCAGGAGCTATTGCCCAGAGTAGGGCACTGCTGTAAACAATCCCTACCACATGAGGCAATGGGTGAGGACCCTGGTGGCAGGTGGTGAGAAACCTATCCAGAAAAGAACTAGGTATGGTTATGAGCACATGGAGCCGACTGGAATCAATTAAATAAGGAGTTATGCTGTTGAGAGGGCTGTGCTATCAAAAGATCCACTGTTCAGATTTTAGCTCATAAGGCTCTATGAGTAGGAAGTAATCCGATAAAGCTGCTCAGTTCCCAAGGAAGGCATGTTTCCCAATGTCACCTTAACAGGTGGGCAGGAGGGTAATTGGAACAGAAGGAGCCTCTGAGGGTAGAGCCAGGGGCCCCACAGAACAAGATAGGGGGTGACTCACAGGAAGCAGAATCGGAGTCTAGAAGAAAACACTGTATTAATCTAGGATAAGGGACCTCAAAATGGTTGCCCAGCGAGATTCTGGAATTGTTTTAGATTAGTGATGCTGTATGACTTTCACGCCTCCCTTTTCAAATGCTTGTATTTACTGTGGTGATACTGTCCATTATCTGTGCGCACACGTGTGTGTGTGTATTAATTGGTGGTGGGGGCGGAGTGGGGGGCAGTTAACCTTTTTCATTTAGAGTTCTCTGGGTCAATAGCAGCCACATTCAAATATGATACAGAAATTACTACACATCACTCCCCAATGAAAAAAACTACGATGCATCACCTGGACATTGACTGAATGGAAATATTGGGTTGTCTCCCTTGAGAATTAGATAATGTGTTCATCTTACACTGGGGACATTTGGTGACCAGAAGGTCAGACTGAGGTGGTCATTAGTGCTGTCTGTCAAAAATGTCTGGCTCCCCCGCTTCTGGGCACGTGAGAGTGTTGCACTACCTGGGTCCTGTGTGGTTAGGTGGGGCCATGTGGCTGGCGATGGCCCCAGGGAGTTACGAGCAGTGACCTGCGCTGCTTCCAGTGTGTAACACTTAATTGCCCAAGTGAGACCCGCCAGAGTTCTCTTTCCCTCCGCCTTCGTGACTGGCACTGCCTTCGGTGGTGGCTGCTCCATCATCTCTGTCCTAGAGTGAAGACAATTTAGAACTGAGCCAGTGGCCAACATGTGATGGATAATGCAGGATGGTGCAAGAAATAAATCTCACGGCTTTGAGAGTCAGGGTCTGTTTAATATTGCAGTATAATCTTGTCTATCCTCACTGGTTCTGCCCTTGAATTAAAAAGAAAGATTGTAAGAGCTATAGCTTATTTATTAAGTCTTCCTTGGGGAGCATATTTAGACTACCTTCCGCCTTGTACTCCCTTTGATTAGTGTGAAACTCTCAGATATTAAGTAAAACCTAAAACTCAATAATCTTTAAGAATTTCTTCTGACTCCCTTATCTCTGAGCTGCCCAGTTTTCTCCCTGGAACAAGTAGTTTCATGGGTGGAATTCTCATAAAACATCTCTTCTTCCTCTCAGTGAATTTTTTGTTCCTACATTTACTCGTTACTTGTTTCTAATTTCCCATCTCCATTTTCTTTGCATCTTTTGAAAGCTACTGCTTCAATTTTCTTACCACTTTCATCAGCTTTCTATCAATTATAAGATGATCTAGACATTTTGTTTTCAGTAAATAAAATGACCACACATATCCAGAATATGCCAATTTCTATTTCCATGACATATAACATCACAAAATCTTAAAACAAGAAAGGACAGTAGAAATAATCCAGCCCAAGTTCATTCTTTTATACATTAAAAAGCTGGAGTATAAAGAGATTATTTGATTGGCCCACAATCATACAAAGTCAGCTAGGTTCTGAGTTCAGGCATCTTAATTCCCAGTATTATGTTAATCATACAAAAATATATATGAAACTGAATAAGCACTGCTCCAAAAGATATATAGTTCAGTGACATTTTAGAAGGAGGGGGTACTTAAATGTAGCAAACTTTCCCTACTTAAAACCCTTCAATGATTCTTTATTACCTTCCAGACGAATTACAAACTGCTGAGTAGGGCAAACAGGTGTGTCACAGTGGGCCCTACCTAACTACCTCGTTTCCACCATTCTTGACCAACATGGACCACATCCTCCAGAGGGCTGCTCTAGCTCTGCTGACCCAGTCACTGGGTCCCCAAAGCACTACAGTTCCATGCCTAGTCCTGTAACTTGGCTCTAGTTGGCTCTTTAAAACTGGAAAACCCTTCTATGGTTCCTTGTTGGATACACTCCAGCGCCCACCTGATCACATAGGCAGGGAGAATACTTTTCTCTCCTCTACCATACTTCTCATCAATTGCCACTGCATTTAATGCAGTGGTGCACTGCAGGCTGCCACCCTGCCAAATCCTCCTCACCATTTGGGTGACCTCATCTAAACCATGGATGAATTCAATGAACTTAAAATTTCCAAACCCACATCTCTAGACTGGCCCTCCCTGCGAACTTCATAATCATATGTGAAACTGATTCCCAAATGGGAAGACTTCCAAGTGAAACTCTCTATGGACTCAAATTGAATCCATATTCTCCCCCTAATATGCTGCTTCTCCTGTATTTCCCGTGGATGTGCCTCACATCTAGTTGCTTCAATTAAAAAATCCCTTTACCTGTTCTTTACCCTTTACCCATAAATATTTATCAAGCAGCTATGATGGGCCAAATGCTCTGCTAGGCTCTGAGAACACAGTTGTAAACAAGGCACATGTGGGTTCGGCCCATTTACAGCTGATAGTCTAATGGTGAGAAAAATGAGTAAAACAAATGTTATTACAAATTATAGTAAATATTAGAAAAAAACATAAGGCTGCAGCCATGAATAGTGATGGCTTGTGGGGAAGTGAGACTCTCATTTAGAGAGGATTGTGGGGAAAGGGCTTTCTGAGGATGTGACACATAACCGTCCTCTAAATCTCTACAACAGCACTTGGTGCAGTTCATATTTTATCTGTATTATTTCCGTAGTCTCCTAACTGGACTCTCTCCCTCAGATCTCTTGCCTTCAACTCATATTTACCTGAGTGCTACCAGGATGACTTTCCAAAATTATGATTTGGTCCATTTTCTACCTATATTGCTACCAGAGTGATCTTCCTAAATTGTAGATAGGATCATGCCAGTTCCTGACCCAAGATCCTTCAAAAGCTTTGGTAAAGCACCTTCTGAAAATAGAAGGTCTCCTTAGACGTGACTACCGTTGGCTTAGGTCCTGCTCCTAACCAGAATTCTTGGCCCCGTTTTACTGAACTATCTTGCCGCTAAGCTTTTACATTCATTTCCGTTGCCTGGAGAGTCCTCTACACCCCTTCCTTTAGCTAACTCCTAACCAACTTTCAAAAATCAATTCAAATGTAACCTCCTTCCTACTAGACACTCCTTAACTATGCAGTACATTTATATATCCTTCTTATATGCTCCTATAATTCTCAGAGCCCATTGCCAACACAGTGCCAGCCACACTGCATTGAGTATGTGCCATCCATTAGTTAAAGAACAAGACAGTTCCTTTTTTGTTTTCCTATCTCCAATGCCTAGCACTTGCGATGCAGAAGAGGCTAAGTCACTGTTGGATGAATGACAATGAATGAATGAATGAATGAATGAATGATGTGTAACTGTTTATTTCTCTAGCGTGCTAGAACCATGCTTAAATCATCTTTGTATTTATAATGCTCACCCCAAGATAGACACTCGAAGGATGATTTCTGAACAAACCAACACTGATAGCTACATGCAATAAGGGTAATGTAATAAATAAGCCTAACCAAAACTACAAAAAAACTAACTTTAAATTTATTTGTGGCTCTGAAATTCAAAGATCTAAAAGTAAAAAAGGTAAAAGCATACATCCATTCGATTTCTATCAGTTTCTTCTTTTCTTTTACTCCTTTGTATAATTCTGCTTTATTCCTTCTGGGTTGCTGTATCTTGTATTCTAACCAATGGACATGCCATTTGAAAAATGAGAAAGCTATTCTGGGCCAATAAGAGGGCCTAGCTACAGAAGGACATAACTATTTTCGTTATTAGTGCCTTCAGGTAACAGACATGAAAACTGTTTTCTACTTGACAAATTATATTTTTGTGAATTTCCATAAATTGAGCATACTTAAAATGAAGACCGTCTGTCTAATTTCATTTCCATCGGTAAATGACTGTTTAATGCTGACAGTCAGTTCCTCTTTTCTGTTTATTGCTAGTAAAGGATTTAGTCCTTTCATATTATGTAAGACCAAGGCAAGCCTTGTTTCCTGTTTTCCAGATATCCTACTGCTCCTGCCAAACTACTCATCCCTGTGCTTTTAATTAGTTTGTATACAGTACTGCCTTTCTTTCAGGATGTTCAATCTTTATTTCAGTCAATTTTCCTGTCTATTCCCCGCTAATCTAACATTCAGTGGATCTGACATAAAAATTAAAACATATGAAAGAATGCTCATAATATAATTAGTATTTGAGACCAATGTTGCTCTCAATATCCCTTGCTTCAGAATGTGTAAAATAATATTTTACTCCAAAACCACACTTAGAAAACTTAGACTGGGGATGCTAAAATACAAGCAATTCTCCCAGTAACAATGATGTAATAGATGAGTTTAGTGAAATAAAAGTTCAAGTTAAGATGTGGCCATAGTTTCTAGGTATAAGTTCTTTGGTTTATGAATATATACAAACATTGACCTAATTTCTATTAATCACTTTTATGCATTTGATTTTATTACATGTTAAAAAACCTTCAATCTTGTATAGAAATTAAATGTACTCTAGAGATTTTTGCCACTCTATTAGAGAATGTAGCAGGACTCCCCAGAATGGGAATTCAATATTCTGCCAGTTAGTGTGTGGGGCTCCATCCACCGAGACAACACTCCATGACCACAAGCACACACATATATTCCATAGAGGTCTGCCCCAGGTGCACTCCTCCCCACACATCCCCCCACCACTGACACCCCACGCCAGTGATCGCCCCTTGCCACAGTCGCAACCCTTCTGCAATCCAAAACTTCCCCAAAAACAAAGCCAAAAAAATTGTTTTTTGCATTGTGACTTTCATTGACATAAGGTCTGTTATCTTTTATGTATATTGTCAAGTTCTTCTGTATTTTCTCCCAGTGGCAAGAATTCCCCTAGTACATGGGCAGTGCCTAGCCCTTGATATTGATGCTTGTACTTATGAACCTTGCTCTTGTGAAATTGAAACTTAGCCTAGTATTACATGTTGCCTAAGAGTTACCTCCTGAAAGCCTCCTTGTTGCTCAAATGTGGCCTCTCTCTAAGCCAAACTCAGCATATAAATGCACTACCTCCCCACCCCCCGACCCCCCAGCGTGGGACATGACTCCCATGGATGAGCACCACGGCATCAAGGGATTATTACCAAGTGCCAAATGGTGATGCATTTGGAAAAAGACCTTGACTAAAAGGGGGAAATATTAAATACAAATGAGCTTTTATGGCTAAGAGATTTCAAAGTGAGTCAGGAGGTCATTCCAGAGGTTATTATACTTAGGCACACCTCAGGAGGAGCTCACTGACTACCACAGTAAACCATGCCTCAAGTAGAGGGGCTCCTGGGGGCTCTAGAGACATCTGGACACTATATGCAGGGCAGACAACCCCAGGAAATTGGTACCCCATTGGTGGGCCTTACCTTGGAATATATGATAACCTATCTCCCCAGTGTATCAGATTTAGTCTCATTTATAACTTTCTTACACCTGGTTCTTTTGCTCCTTTTATTTGAACCTATAATTAGCACTATACTCATTAAATATATGTCCCAGGGCTTAAATCATCCATCTGTTTATATGCAGGTTGAGCTCTGAATCTGAATTGCAGCCAACACCTATTCTCCAGTTCATCGGACTCTCCCAGGACAACTAACAAAATGATGATGATGGACAGCACCCATCCCAAAAAACAGGGAGTATCTACAACTGCAAGCAAGACAGTTCCATTCATCTGCCCCATGGGATCTAAGGCCGTCTCAATGGAAAGCAGAGTGGGCATCACCATCCCCAAATTCTCAAGATTGAGGAATGAACAAACATGAGTGGGGAATGCAACTATGGCCCAAAGTAGACTTATTATCATTCTAGTAATGGAAGAACTTGTAACATTGATATAGAGACAGTGGTCACCAGGGGTTCTGAGGGGATGGAGAGGGAAGAATAGGTGTAACCTGGGGCATTTTGGGGACGTTGGACTTGTTCTGCATGATAGTTCAATGACAGATACAGGCCATTAAACACTTTGTCAAAACCCATAAAATTGTGCAGTGCAAAGTGTAAACCATAATATAAACTATAGACCATGGGTAGCAGCAATCTTTAATATGTGTTCATCAACTGTAACAAATGTACCACACTAATAAAAGCTGTTGTTAGTGGGGGAAGTATGGGACGGGGAGGGGGTGGGGTAAATGGGAATCCCCTATATTTTCAATGTAACATTTATGTAACCTAAAGCTTCTTTAAAAATAGAGAAAAAAAGAAAAGCTAACTGAAATGAGATTAGAATTTTTAACTAAGCTTCATTTGTCAGGTCAAATAAAGTACTTATACTAAATTACATAAAAAGGACCATGTATATTAATATATATATGTACATATAAAGCAGGGGTCTTAACCTTTTTTGTTCCACAGACCCCTTTGCCAGTCAGGTGGAAACCATGGACCCCTTACTAAGTGCACACTATACTGTGTATTATTTAATAAATATATCACACCTGCACCAATACGCCCCCACAAGAAGAATGTTTTTGTAAATTTCAGTAAAGCTCACGGGCCCCTTATTAAGAACCCCTGACATAAAGGATTCCTAAACACTCTATGTCTAGGAAGTGCCATTGTTATCACTAGACAGAACTGGGTGATTTTTGAAGGTGCCTGGTTAATTAGCTAATATCCAACCCACACATCTAAACCAACTTGTGAGACTGCCATAAATTCACCTTTCTTCAGTTATTTAATCAGAGCTTTAATTTTCCTTCCTGTCCTTACCAGAGATTTTTACAGCTTCATTTTAATTAATAGCTTAATCTTAAACAAAACATTAACAATAATGAAATGTTAGATAACTATGAAGTAAATTATTAATTTACTTATTGTAGAGTCACATTTTGTTTGATGCCCAGTAAAGAGAATGTCAATTTAAAAAGTTAACTCTAAGTTTAGTGAGAATAAATGTAATTTGTTTTGTAAAATATAAAACATAATTAGATTTAATCTGAAAATATCTGAGAAATACTTTATGGATGCTGTATTTATCCTCATAAATTACTTGAGAAGCAGGCATTTCAAATCAGACAACTAATTTATCTAGCCCACGTAATCAGAGATAACTCAGTAAATATGTTAAATGGCATTTATAGACTCTTGGAAAGCAGACATTTTCATTTTGGAGCTCAGTCATGATGCCATCTCTCATGAATCAGAGAAATCTGTGTAATGGCACGTTTCTGCCAATCATCTTTCCAGCGGAGCAGTTCACCTTTCACGAGGCAGCATGCTCCCTGTTTGCAGAAGGATGGTTCTGTGATATCTTGCTGTCTTTGGGGGAAAACAAGAGAAGAAAAGAAATTTGCTACTTATCTATGTAGTAGGGATATTTAGTTAAAGGTGACCCTGTTTGTGGATTCTCCGTGGTCCAGGGGGAGGCGAGCAGTACTGATTCTGGAGGATCTGCTGGGAGAGAAGGTCTGGGGCCATCATGTGTATCAGCTGAGGTGGTGGGAGAAGGACGAGAAAGCTGCTGCTGATGCTACAGCTACCGTCTAAGTGAGAATGTTCCCTCTATTCCAGGCACACTTCTTGATTTAATGCTTTACACTTTACATTTTATCCACAGAACAATGCTACCAAGTATATATTATCTCATTTTTCCAACGAGAAACCCTATGACTTCCAGATGTTAAACATCTCCTCAAGCTCACAAACTTGTAACGGTGTAACTTCAAAGATCATTTTCTTTACCACCACACCAACTTGTCTTTCATTTCAGATAGAGTGTAAACCTACAGGACTAGACTCTAAAATGTGTGGTTTCGTGAAATTCCCGGAAAACTTAATTATACTCTTTTGCTTTGACAGATGTGCAGCTTTAAGAAGATGAGGTATGTAAAGTTTACCTCAGTGGTGTGTTGGCTAAACTAGAGGTTGCAGCCTTTTCAGAGGTCTTCCAAAGTTCATATCAGACATAATTTCTACTCCGTCGTAAATAAACTAATCTCCTCAACAGTCCTGCTGCACGCGTGGCAAAGCTAAAATGTTAGATGGGTTCCGAGTGGAACGTCTTCATAAACTTTACATAATAAATCTAATTCACTTAAGTTGGGCTTGACAGCAGAAAATGCAGTGGTATATTTCTGTTGGCTGAAATCACCATTCTTGTCAAAAAAAAAAAGTGATTGTGAAAAATTTAGTTCCTGCATATTTATAAGACCATAAAACCCATGAATCAAAGATTGACCTTGCAGCTATATAAATTTCAGAGACTCTAAATGTAACCTCCATCATAAGAGGGGGCTGATGTTTCTAACTAAAATTAATGTTTTGTAATTAATTAAATGAAAATGAGTTTATCTGTTTTAAGTGATGGTAATTAGCATCAGTATTTTTAAAAACTGACTTTTTAAACTTTATCTGTTAAAGTGTTTCCACAGCTGCATGATAAATCAGATCTGAACTGTATCTTGGCGAGAGGTAGGAGAGCATAGCAGAGGCAAAAGCAGCAGTTTGAAGCAAGACAGACTTGGGTTTGTCCACAGCCTCTCGGCTTTCCAGCTCTGTGACCTTCGGCATGTCATCTAAACTGCCCAGGCTGTCTCCTCATTCGTGAGTGAAGGATAACGTTACCCATGATCGTCAAGAGGGCAAGAGCTTGGCTGCCCTGTTTTCCCCAGAGCTGCCTCACCACTAGCACTATGCTTACACACGAGACACTACTGAGAAAGCGTGAAGAAACAATCTATCTCCCAGAACTGTTTTGTAGATTAAAGTAAATTTACGTGGATAAAGTACCTAACACAATAATGGGTAAAAATTCCACGACTGTTAGTTTCTTTTCCCTTTGGTTATCTCAAGATGATTTTAATATTTTATTTTAAATTTGTCTTTGTATCTTTTATTGCAGGAAACAATGAGAAATTACTTATCAAAGAGGAAAAACTGCCATCAAAATCAAGGCGAAGAAATGCCACAAGGAATCTCCACTTCTGAACCAATGTCTTAGAAAATTCAGACGGTTAGAAAGATGATAGTCATTTTGGCTGGTAGAGATTAGTACCAACCACTACAATATGGCAAGAGATTACACAGCGACATTTCTGATATCTCACTGCCTATGTGTTACAAAGAGAAATGCTAAGGAAGGTACGAAATGCAGACCTGAACGACAGAACTGGATATCGGTGAGTGTGATCATGCCCAAGCCACTGAAATCACTCACATACCCAACATTTAAAATACTTGTCTGCTGAAATGGTTATTCTTTCAACAGATGCTTATTACTCCCTGCTACGGCGACAGATATTACATATTTTTATGTTCTCCCATAAATTTTAACACAGAACATTAAAAATTCCAAGTATGAAATCAACGCAGAAGGGAAGTGGGAGGAAAAAGCAAGGAAGGACAGTGTCAACTATTAGATAAATGTAGCTTTAGCAGTAGACTAAAGATTATAAAGTTTCATGACACTTTAATCTTTACTTTTGGGGGGGAAAATTGAGTTTTTATTTGGGAGTTTAGTGAAGGATCTAAGCTAAAAAATATTATGTTTAACATTATAAGATATTTTTATAACACCTTAAACTTTTGGGGTTTTTTTTGCTGTGAAGATTCTTTTTGGTGGGGGAGGGTCCCAGGTCATAATTTTTTACCCATTTAAAGTTAATCTAATGAAATATTTAAGAAATAAGTTGACCAAGTTTATTATAAACTTGATTTCCATTGCTTTCTGGGGATTTACTCTTTTAAAAAGAGCTTTTCAACTATCCTTCGCCAATATAATTTCTGATCAAAATCATTCTAGAATAAAATGGTTATTCACACCCATTATCAGTAATGGCTCCACATTTTGGAAAATATTGCCACCATGCACAATCAGTAATAAGATTTTTTTTTTTAAGCTCAGATTCTGTTAGAACAATTCTCATTTCTTCAAAATATGCTTCCAAAAGTACTGAATGGAGCTCCTTTTATCCTCAAATTAAAGCAAAGTCACACCACAGCCAAAATGTAAAGTAGGCTAAAGGAAAGCTCTGTGTCCGCAGACTTCCCACAGTTTGCTTCACGAATTCATTCACTGAGTCAACATTTCTTGAACAAATGCTGGGTGGCAGTCACTATG
>JAQZBX010045128.1:0-21147 GCA_029593785.1 Cabassous unicinctus
TTTACCACCAATGGTGCCTATGGGTTTGCCAGATGAAAAGCCACTTTCAGTTTCTTTTTTGAAAAAATGTGAGGATACTTCTGCTAGTTTGAAAAACTGATGTTTGTTAAATTAAATAGAGAGTTTGTCTGGGAGATTCCTAGGCAATGGATGAACATATTTATTACATTTTATAGCATTTCATGACTTAGCCAAAAGATCAAAAAGTAAAATATGAACTTACTGGTAAAATGTAAAGTAGTGCTGAATATTACATATAGGAAATGGATAGTATAGCATTTCTGTATGTCACTGATAAATTAAAGAAAGTGGAAGAGAGCAAAGATATAGTATTTAAATTTATTTTTCAAAGGTAACAGCTAGGGGGAAAGGCAAATTCCAACACAATTCATTAACTAATATTCACTGGATTACTTTAATTCCCATAACTACATTTATTGTGCTATTTTGACTTGCAGCCAGACTACCAAAGAATGTTAAAGAGTTAAATCTAAAGTAAAATGCATTTAAGACCACCATGCACATTTGGTGTTTTAGCAAATTGTATATATGAGTATCTTCCTGTTCACCTATTAGCATGCACTAAGATTGCACTCCGGTCTTTTCTCCAGAAGCATACCTTCTAAGGATAAAAATATAGATTAATAGATGTCATATTTACTTAATTTGCCTTTTTTGTTTTTTCTTTTTTGAAAAAGGGCTTGTTTTATGTTGATTTTAGAATATATGGCTATATGTTTATTCTTCCGTTTCCTACTGGCGTAGCAGCATGAAGGCATAAAGATGGCACATTGATGGAAAATACCTCTAGAGTGTAGGTTTTGTCTCTTACCAGTTTTGTGATCTTAAGCATGTCATTTAACTTCTCTTGGAGTGCTCTTTTTCTATTACCTGCAAAATGAAGGAGTGGAGTGATTTCTACAGTCAATTACACCTCTAAATTTCTAATATTTTTATCTTTACTAAAGTCTGCATTTTAGAAAAGAGATCCAAATGAAGAATTGAAGGAGTTTCCTCCTCAGTGGTAAAAATTTGATTGGAATAAATAGACCACTGCAGAGTCCATCCTGTCTCCTCTGCTGAAATGGGAAAGATTTGGAGTTTCAACACATCACTCTTTGAGCAGGAAGAAACACATTGTCAGTAATAATGTAAGCCACAAAGAAATTCAGTTCTGTTAGCTTAAGTATCGCATGTATTTAGGGCAAACATATGGAGTCAAAGAGCAATTCTGGGTTTTTCTTAGGTAGAGGACATGTCTATGTTAATCTTGAAGTTAGTTTTAGTCAAACTACATGGTATCATACTGACATAAATCAACTTTTTCCAAATCTTGAGTGATGTTTAAAAAACGAACAAGTTAGGTGGAGCTCAGAAATAAACAGAGAAAATGCATAGCATGCACAGGCATGACTTAGACTGGTATCAGTTAATACGACTTTTGAGGGAGGAGGAGGCATATTTGTAAACAATTTGCAAACTGTTGTGAACAATTTGCAAGCAAAATGAGAGGTGCATTATATCTATGCAGATATAAGTAAACTGCATAGGATTAAGATTTTTGTGTTGAAAGAAAAAGAAACCAAAATTGTTTGGTTTCTTATGAGCTTGTAAATCTCTCTCGAGTCTCGAATTCTGTACTAAGGGTGAAGTAGGAGCTGTGTGCTTTGCAACCTTCTTCTGGACCTTCTTCTTGATGTGATATTTTGACTCACTATATGAATTCTGACTAATTGCTCAGTATCTCCAGGCCACCACCCTCCCATAGCATGTAGAAAGTACTTACCTGCAAAAATGTTTGTGTATGAAAATTTGCATAAAAGACCCACTTAAAAATAACTCACAAACATAATTTATTTTAGAATTATTAGTATTCTTCATATTAATAAATATTTTGAAAAGTTTTGGTTTTCACATGGACTGTTTAACAAATTGCCTTTATGCCCCCCAGCTTTTGTTTCCTCCTCTTTTCAGTTGGTTAAATTTATGATAATAACATGTAAAATCACATTCAAAATTTGAATAAATTTTTGCAAACTCTCTTCTGTTTGCTACAGGATAGGATAAACTCACTCTCACATTTATAACACTATAATGTTTTCACTGATCTGTTTGGTGATTCCAGATTTAGTACTCTAATTATGAGCTAATGAGCACAGTGCTTTGCAAGGAAATTAGCTTTACTTGCTTAAGTAGGACAAATTATCAGCTTAGTCAAGAGAAGATATCTCATATTGTTTGAGACCCTTTAACTCACCAGAGCTGTCTATGATCAAGCTAAGTTAAATCAAATTTCAGAGAAAGGCACTGACTGCTACCTTGAAAACAACAACTGTACTGTAACTTTTAGGAGTTTGTTTGGCTGGATCCACAAGTCTTTTGAAGCCCTTTCATTAATGTTCTCTTCTAGCCATTTCTACACCCGTCCCCTGCTATTTTTAAGGCAGAAGATTATGGGAGAATCTATTGATAAGTCTCTGTACAACCAAAATAGGTGTGAAGGGATAATTTAACATATAGAAAATATAGTACACATGGAGTCTTATGAGGTCACAAATATTAAGCTTGTGTTAACAAAGTGCATATTATTACATTTTATTTTTTTTATTTTGGAGCCAGAAATATAATGGTGCACTTTTCATTTTCATTCATATTTTTCATTCAGAGAAACATCTTTGAGATTTGTTATGTAATTAGAAGATCATCAATTTATTAAATAAGTTAAAAGATGTATTTTAAACATTTACTTCCACTTTGAGTGTATCTTTCTAATATTAATTATCATTTTCTGAGAAATGACAAAGTATAATATAATGGGACCACCAGTGTCTCCCTAAGAGATTCAGTAGAAAAGGTGAGCAAGCAACTTAGCTAAATTAACAGTTGTTTCAGAAGACATGAGATATTTAGTACCATCACGTTCTGCCTCATTAACTCCATTAGTTGCTTGCCATTGGCATTGTCTTTCTATGCACAGTTTCACTATGTCAGCCTTGATTTCTCCTGTACTTATTTTTTTTCCAGCTTAAAGCTATTATATCACCTTCCAGGAGGATTGATTTTATGTCAGGTGTCATAAATTCCCCACTCATCATTTCCTTGCAAGCCTAAAACTGACTGTTGCTGCTAGTGCTGCACCCTTTCATTATTTCAGAATTAATCACTTGTTCCTACAGGCCAGTTCTAGCATCCTCCTTCCCAATTAAACTCAATGCTTAATTATTAAATGTCCAACTTGAAAAACACTGAGATAACTTCCCCTCAGTGTGCTTCGGCAAAAGCAAAATCATGAAATTAAGAAAGAAAGAGATATATTATACAAGTATTTTTAAAACAATCAGACATTTGTAGAGCAACTATTGTTTGTACATAATTGTAATAGATCATGTTGGAGGGGGTGACAGAAATATAAGATATCCTCATGTCTGCACCTTAAAGTACTTACAATCTTGCTATGCGAAGCAATTTTGAAAGATTTTGAACTATAACTCAAGCTTAGTTTTAACTTGCCTGGATTACTTTAAAATTTGGTAGAAACTCAGTAAGTCAATAACCAGTGAAGGAAGTTATATTTTTTAACTCACATTTTGGAAACAGTAACATGCGTTGCCAATCAAAATTTTAGTGCTGCTCTCACTAGAGGAGCTTATATATCTGTATCAAAAATACTACACTTCTCTTCAAAATTGATAAGGCACACCATTGCCTCACCAATATTTTAAAATTTAAACTTTTTAAAATTTGAAGATAATTTATTTTCGTTTAGTGAAATAACTAAAATGTCCTTTAGCAAAAATTCCTAGGGAAGCACTTTTATTTTATCTAGTATCTTTTTTTTTTCTTATATCTTTCTTAACTGGTATAAAGACCATCACTCTTTAAGAAAGGATGACATTAATAAAAATTAACTTAATATGGCCACATAAAAGTCATGTCACATATGGAATAAAATTTCTAAGAAGAACGTATGGGATGTTAGAAATACAGTCATTTCATTTGTCCAATGTCACGCACATCCATGTTGGAAGTGATAAATGTTGTGATTTGAGGGGGAAAGGATGAGAAGAGAGTCAGGAGAACTTTGTGCTATGACCCATTGCAATTTATGTATTTTTACATAAATACCTTAACTATTTAAAGGATTATCAAATAATCAGTGATCTGTTATATCATCTTTATCTGCGAAGCCTCCCGAACTTTCTGTTGAATTCCATTCTGGTTCTTCTTCTGAAAGACAGCAAGCTTTCTTGGAAAGAACATCAAGGTGATGGATTGGTGGCCTGAACCCAAATTCCATACCTGCTTTCCTTGGATAGGTAGCAAGTTCATTTCCTACAGTAAAATGTGAATAATTCTAAAGGCCATATCATAGGCCATATATAGGAGTTACCCATATCAAAGGAATATTGTTAAAATAAAATGAGGAAATGGACTTGAAAGTACACAGGGAAAACATTTCATCTAAATGCCAAATTATATTGTATTCTCTCCATAATTTGTGAACTTCTGCTGCTTTACAGTTCCAAGTCATGAATTATTTGCTCACATATTATATATTTAAATTCAATTAAATATGAGGGCACCAGGGGAATATCATTGAAAAAATAATGGGATGCATTTCAGTAAAGGAAAACTGACAGGACTTTTCATCCAACCCCTAAGCATTGATAATGCTTGATCAGAACTTTCAGAACTTTTCTATATAGCTACTCTGGTTTGGACTGCCATTTGTAGACTTAAAGGGCCTTGAGTATGGGATTTTGTTTTTGACTGAATTATATTGGTTGTTATAAATATGCTTCATCACTCCCAAAACAATATATTATGTGACATTAGGGTAAATGACTACAAAGTTTCCTCATATTTTATTTCCACTGATTGTAATACACAATGTATAATACTTTGGTAAACACCTATCCCTCTGTAGCCTTCCCTTGGGGGAATTTCCAGCTTACACATGTTACCATACTATTTATTCTGTTATATAAAGTGAGTAATACATTAAAACCTGCTCTACAAATAGTAAAACAATACCAGAATATCATATACCTGGAGTGGGTGAGATTTTTCAAATTGTACTTAACAATTTTAGAAATTCTAATCCATTTTTCCTGTTACTTAAGACAGAATAAAGAATACTATTGGGCAGGAATTGAGATAGTCAGTATTTTTTGCAGCTGCATTACCTGACAGTGCTCGGCTACTGCTGTTCTATTTAGCTTGAAAGAAGCAAACATTTCTAATTCACTTATCCTGACTTGGAATTACTGTTTTACACTAATCCATGTAATCCTATGTACTATATTAGAGAGACCCCACAGAAAGGGCTAGAAAATAAAGAGTAATTAATACATTGAAAGTAGTTATTTAAGAAGAGAAATGCCAAATTTAATCTGAAGCATCTTAGAAAAAAATGTATTTTTAGGGCTTTCAACTTGATGTTTGTGAATGTACATAGGGACCCACACACCATAAGTACTCAAGTATTTGTGGACTCAAAATAAAATCCCCTTATAACTAGTGACTGTTCTAATCAGGATATCTGATTGGATAAAGGTCATGCCTAGCTTTGGCGATCATGTACAGAAATATGAGACTTGCCTAAGATTATCTTGCATCTATGCCAACATTGCTAAAGATTCCCTATCTTCTACAAAATTTTGTCATCACCCCAATGGAAAGAGGAGTAAAGTCATTCCATTAATGCCTCAAAACTGCAGCAAATGATTCAAAATATTAGCTTTTCTATCCTAGTATTTCTCCTGAAATCCAACCATGCATCTCTAAGGAACTTTCCAGTCTTAACAGTATGAAGCCCTTCCTTTGCTGGATCTTTTTTGTTTTTGTTTTGTTATAAAATCTCCATCTAGATATCTACCTAGATTCTTTTTTTTTTTTTTCTACCTAGATTCTTAATGTTACATTTCTCAACAAAAAAAAATCTAAATTTTTGGGATCGGGTATCGCTCAGTGGTTTGAATGCCTGCTTCCCATGTATAAGGTCCAGGGTTCACTCCCCAGTACCTTTCAAAAAAACTCTAAATTCTTTAACACCCCTGCACTAGTTTTGAAAGGTTGCTGTAACAAATTACCACAAACTTGGTGGCTTAAAACAACAGAAATGTATTCTCTCACAGTTCTGGAGGCTAGAAATATGGAATTAAGATGTTGGCTGAGTTAGTTCCTTCCAGAGGCTCGATGGGATAGTACATTACATGCCATTCGCCTAGCTTCTGGTGATTGCCAGCAACATTGGCATTCCTTGACTTATAGACTCGTCACTCCAATCTTTGCCTCTGTCTTCACTTGGTATTCTCCTCTGTGTGTATCTCTTGTCTTCACATGACCTTCATTGGATTTAAAGTTCATTCTAATCCAGTGTGACTTAACTAATTATATTCTCAAAAACCCTATTTCCAAATAAGGTCACATTCTGTGGTTCAGGATAGACAAGAATTTGGGGAGGGCACTATTGAACCCAGTACAACTTCCATCCCCGTGGGGCTGCCATTCCACACTGGCATTTGACCTACAACATTCCTTTCTTTAAACATTTAAGCTAATGAATAATATTATGTATAATATACAGTAAAGTCTGCTATTTAAGACAGAAAAAGAGATTAACTGGAACACCTATAAAAATAGAGACAAATAATTATTAAATATATAAAATAACATATATAAAGCCCCTAACATAGTACCCAACAGAAGCCCAATAATTGTTAATTATCTTTCCTCTATACTCTCTCTACTCATCCCTGCCAACATTTGTAATAATACCCTAAAGCATTATAAGAAAATTGAATTCCTTTTTTGAATCAGAAAAAATGGGATTATATACCATATAAATTAATATTGTATGTTATACTTTACATATTTAAAATCATAAGAAAATATATTTACAATGGTGCAGGGGAGAGGAGGAGAAAGAAAGTCAGAACAACTGTAGACAGAGCCAGACTTTGACTTCCCTAGCAGCAATATTTCCTGTTCCCAGTATGCATAGTCAGGCCCCAGCACATCCCATCCCCTAATAATGCCAGAGTTTACTGCATGTACTATATTTTGATCTTCCATTTTGTTTTAGTGGCATTCCACATCTGGATTCTGATTACCTTTGGTTTTATCTACTTTTCTTGGATCACCATTCCCATTTCCAAATAAGATCACATTCCATCGTTCAGGATAGACATGACTTTTTTCTTTACAGATACGTTCATCTAAGTGCTATTAACTTGTTTCTAATTCTGGATTCATGTTATTCTTCTCTGAAAATTCCTTAAGAGCCTAAAACGCGTTTAGAGGCCATCTATCAACATTCCCTTTGTTCTACCTAGCTATTGCCCTATTTCTCCCTGCTTCTCCTACTTGCTTCTCCATGACTTGGCTATAAGCCTTTAAACTTCACTCCCACCTACAGTCATTTCTAAACTTTCTTCAACACTCAGCTCAAAATCCATCTTTCTCATTTTAGTAAAGGCAAATGGTGCCCTTAGGCAATAATCAGAGATATTGCGCACTAGGTTCCAACTTGAAAATGTACCCTTTTCCTTACCTAAAATGGATTTAGAGGTGTGTCGTGCACAAGCTTGTGAACAAGATCACATGTATTTAATTTGGCCTTTGTTTCACTGGATTTCTCAAGTATAGAGACTGCCCTACAGCACATATCTTATGATTCTCTCCTCCCACAGCTCAAATACATGGCTATAAACAGTGTATACATAGACATAGTTTATATGATTTATAAATGAATCATATGCTAATCATAATGAATCCAGATACATAGATTCACAGTTAAGAGGGCAAGCACTAACCTCTTATAGTCTTCTCCTGCCGCTCTCTGATCACCACCATAACTCACATTAATTCTATCTTTATAAAGGATTGATAAGTATGACCAGATGTGTAGGAATATGATGCTTTGCATTGGCAAGTAGGGCAGTGAAAATACTATCTATGGAAAAACTCAGTTTTTATACGCTCTTTTGTATCCTTTTGTACTGGGTGGTGATATAAAAGCTTGTATTGTTCAATTTACTTTTTCTGTAACCTTCCTAATCTTTAGTAACAAAGTCACACCTGCTCCATTACCAGTTTATTTGGTTAGCCAAAGGCATCTTGGCACCAGAGCCCAACTTGGGATAAAATCACAATTCCTGAAGTCTTATTAGAAGACATCACTTAATTCGTGGAGAGGCATGCTAGTCACAAGCTACTAAAAGGGATGACATCATTATTACCAGTTTCTCTTTGCACAAGAGGCAGTTTCTCTGTCCTTTGCATACCACCAGATGAGAGCTTTGACTCCCTATTTATTTAACTTTTCTTGGGAGAAATAACTTCAAATAAGGAGACTTCAAGTGTTCAAATATTCAACCAAGAAGCCTGAAGAATTGGGAAATAGGATGCTGAAGTGGAGTAATTTAAAATATCATGAAGTCCCTGGATAACATCAAAACAAAGAGTTCCCTTTTCAGTTGATACCACTTCTGGGGTAGGAAATGGCATCTTACTGTGGTCAGTATCTATTGTCTGTGCTGGCCTAAGACAATTCTTATCTCCAATACCATGTCATGAAAGCCTTTGAAACAGACTTGGGTTACCAGGAGAGTGCACAGGATATCTCCAAGGACAGTGGCAATCATGTCAGTTGAGTAGCTCTAGTTAAGGGTATTTCAGTATTGTATAAAGATGGCTTAATATAAAGTAGGAACGTTAGTTGTGCTTCTTGCTTCTCAGTTGGAGAATTATTGTAAGATTCTGTTTCCAAGTATATGCCTAGGGAATGGTTTAAAGAAAACTAGCATCCAGTGGCTTAGCAGAAGTCCAAAGTCTCCCTTTCACCAGCTATGTTCAGAACTTCATGTGTCCAAACTCTTCTGATTCCCTCATTCAGGCAATTGCCATTCTTAAAAATGCAATTCCCTTACTTTGGATATTTTGCATGCAGTTTCCTAAATGAAATACCATTCCTCCTCCTTGTTTTCACCATAGATCCATTTGGTCCTTTAAAATCTTTCCAGGTAACTCATTCCATAACTTCCCTTCCTATTCTGGTGACTTTATTCCTTAAAAGCAGACACTAAGCAAATAAGGAAGAAGAAAAAGTACCTCTCACCTGAAAAGAACTATAAGTAAGAAGTATGAGACATAAAGTTTTAATATTCATGGAAAGAAACAATAATGCCCTCCCAAAAAAGACACTGAGTGTATGTTCATCAAAAACCCACAGAATGACAGCATCAACAACAACAAAAATGGGTGACATCTACGTTATAGGTTGAGATTTCATAGAAACCCAATGTGTCTTAGATTTCAGAGCTGGAAGGGACCTACTATACCAAGTAGACCAAGCTCTTCATTTTACCAGTGAGAAAATGGAGGCTCAGAAATGCCAAAGCATTACCCCCAGGCCACGCAACTAGTGAGAGCTACCTCCTCAACCAGTGATCTCAGCTTAGTTCTCTTTCTGATCTACCACAATATCTTTCCTAGAAAAGTAAAAAAAAGAAAAGAAATGATGTGTGGCAAAGATGAGTATACATATAAGCTGGTCATTTGGGAATGAAAAAGGCAAGGATAAAAATAGTAAAAGATTGGAGGATATAGATCTATTTAATAACCTGACCTAGATTCTAATTTTTTAAAGAGTTTTATAGAATGATTTAAAATAAGTAAAACGGACCCATTGTTCTGATTCACCACAATCAGGTATAATCAGTTAAAACCTACTGGGAAGTCATTAGAGATTAGAACTGACTTAGCCAGTTTTCCAACATATTCTTTTTTTCATATAGGTTCATCCCCAAATTACTATTTTTCAGTCCTTAAACCTACTTTAATTTTAGACCATTCAAATGTAGGACTTCCTTCCTTTCTTTAAAAAGATAATTCCAATGAAATCTGTCTTGGGAATCAAGATAGAATACTTGGGAAACTGATGCTCCCCACAGAAAGCATTTTGCATGGCATCTGATAAGGAGGCCACCATTTGCAACCTGAAGATGTGAAGTCACCTGGGAATCTCCTAGCATCACTTAAGAAGTGACTTATAACTAGGGCAAGGAACAATATTACATTCCTCATTAACTAACCAGGGTCATTTAGCAATTGGGATATTATCTGGATGGGACAGACATCCAGGATGCCTGAAATGTAAAATGTATTCAGGCTCGCTTGCCTGGATAAATCCCTACTAGAAGAAAATGTATAGTGCAACTACTTGTATGCCATATAAGGAGTTATCGGCCAGCCAGGCAGAGTGTGAGTGACATTTGGTTGAGGCAGGGTGCAGGCACAGTGCTCCAGGCAATCTGGCTTTCATCTTCCCTAGTATTTATTTGGCAAATTCAGCTATCGATCACTGCTCCCCCTCATATCTGAAACAGTCATCTTGGGATGAGATGATTTATTATAAATTTCACATAGTATTGCATAAAGAGTTTTCCAAGGGAACCAGATCATTCTGGAAAATATTCCCAGGTCAAAGAGGAATGCAGTGTGGTAGCACCAAACCTGACCTAGCCTGATTGACCTCAACCATTCCTGGCTTCCTTGTGTTCCTAAAACCTTCCTTTTTGCTTTTGAATTAGCCCTAATCAAGTTGCAACCTCTTTAGCTAGGGGAGAGAGCAGACACACTAGGAGACAGGCTACATTTGCCTCAATAAGCTAGAGGGGAAAAAAGCATACAGTTATCTCCTCTGTTTACTTCTTCTGTTTAGGGAAGGTCAGGGTTTCCTCATCCTGATAAAGGACCATGAAGACAGTGCCTATTCCCAGATGCATCTGTAGTTTTCAACTTTCTTTCTTCCTCCCATGTCTGACCTGATTTATTCAAGCCAAAGTTAGGGAATCAGCTATAAGTCGTTGTCTAGTGCAACAGAGTCCAAAGGAGGAAAGACAAGCACACAAATAAAAGGGACTGTTTTGTTCCCCCAGTGTCAGAGTCTGCTTTATGATTTCCTTTGTGCTTTAATCAGGACCATAAGTAGGGCATGTGACTAGGACAAGGAGGTTACCGTTTGAAGGTGGTAATGGAATGGGTTACATTTGTTCCATTTCCTATGCTCTTTACATTCATGAGATCATTATCATGAAAACGGATTTGTGCTGTGCCATTTCCTGTTCTTGTTACAATCTTTATTATGACAAGAAGGTACCAGGTGTTTAATGCTTGGTGTTATTTTTAACTTTTTTCAGTAACTGGTGAATAGTTTGACCTTTCTTTTCCTATCATGTTGTCTGCAAAAAAAAAGTAAAGGTAGTGCTGTCCTGGAATTTGAAAGATGGTATCCTGAGCTCTAAAATATCTCGAAGCTCTAAAATATCAGGGTTGGGGCATATATCCTCTTCCTTCTGTATTCCAACCTAACCAATGGGAGAACTTTCACAAGAGGCCCTGACTTGCTACCATACTCTCCACTTAGGCTTCAAGATGCCCACTTTTCTTATCCCTGGATCTTTCTACCCTAAATGACACTCCCAGTGACAGTCAGATTGTATAACTTAAGGGGAAAGGCAGTGCAGTTTCCAATTATCATCAAAGAATTTCCCCAGCATTACCATGCTGAGACTTCAGGCTGTTGATACGGATTAGATCAAAAATAGAACATGATATAATAAGAACCTTTGCTTCTTCCTGGCATGGACTAGAATCAGAATAGCTAATGGTACAACACTTTCAAGCTTGACTTTTTTTTTTTTTTTAAGTAGGTTTAGTTCTTGTGAAAGCTGCTGAATTGACAGCTAAGCTCGGGATACTATGGATAGGAAAATGATAAGGTTTCTCTCCCTGCTTATACTTCTGGCCTGCCCTGGAGGGGATGTCTCAAGAAGAGAGAGGTTAGTTCTTTCTCCAGGTACTTTCAATCTTTGAATTTGGGAGTAGGAATATTATCCAAGCTGCTTATTATGAAGAATGTTTCAGAATGTGGTTATGTTTTCCCTAACAGCAAAGCTGAAGTTAACAGATAATTTCATACAGGCAACTGCAAAACCACCCAGCTAGAGCCAGTTTTGAAATCAATTTTATCTTCTCAAAAGTGAACTCCTGAGCTCTCCAAGTGAGTTTTGTAATGCATTATCTATGGTTGAAGTTTTAAGAACTTGGCCTTTAGAGAAGACAATGCAGAGCATTTGCTTCATATAACCTGTACTTATGATGAGCTGTAGGGCAACCGAGTCATTGCTACCACTGCTGACCCGTGTATATTTTTTGGTAGCAGCAGAGCTCAGAGAAATGGAGCTGACTAGGAGGACCTAAAAGGACTTCAACTGTAGGCTGAGGGAGGGTGGGTATCCAAAGACTTCCAAAACTTGGTAGATTAGAGCTAAAAAAACTCCACTCCTCTCATACGTAGGACTTTCTCACCTGATATTCATTAACCTGGGGCTAGGGGTCCATTGATGAATGTCCAGGGATTTCTAAAATTCCTGAAATTCTGTACAAATTTTGTTGTGTGCGTATGAACAGCTTTTTTTTTCTTTTCTTTTCTTTCTTTCCTTTTCTCCCTAGGGTGTGTCTTCCCAGCTTTTCAAAGAGATTTATGCCATCCCACATTTTAAGAGCCACTGCTTTAGATAGTCAGGTTTCCCTCCTCACTTGTCTCCAGTTCTGGGACTAATCATCCCCAGTCCTACCCAGAAAACACTTACTTAGATGTAAAGGGCAATAGGTTACTCCTAACACTTGATTTTTCACTTCCAAAATCTTGACTCGTGTTTTGTTTAGGCTGTTTTCTTGTTTGCTAAAAGTGTTTTTATCTTTGATCTTGAATCTTTTGGTTGAAACAATATATGTGTAAACTGTACTTGATGGCAAGAATAGTGTCTTTATAAAAGTTCACTATTAGAGTGCCATGTACAATAATAGCTGGCTCTTCTACCAGCACCACCTTAAGGAAAAAAAGAAGTTTTTCCTTAATGCTTGCAAACTAGCAGCTCCATCTAGAGAAAATAAACACTATCTTCTTAAGAAAGGGAAGCAAAAAAAAAATATCACTCAATTTATAAAGGATGGAAGTCCATTATCAAATTTAGCAATTGAGTCTCAGAAATAATCTCTGGGTGCCAATAAAATATAACCACATTGCCTGTTCTTATTTAAAAAAAAAAAATAGAAAAGACGCTAACAAGAACAGTTCCTCCATTTCCACCTAATATTGTTCTGGGGAGTTCATAAGGTCAGGAACTTGACACTGGTTTCAGTGGAAGCCAGTCAAGCAGGATTTCTTTACCCTCTGGACAACTGGTTGGCCTACTTCAGGAATTTTGAATAATTATTGCAGTTCTCTTCAGTCAGGAGAAATTTACCTTTCACAAAAAAAAAAAGCTTGTGGCATTAGCTTAATCTCATTGCCTGAGTGCATAAAATAGACGTTTTTCTCTGCAGAGTTATTATTCCTCATTATAAATACAAGACTTATTTTATCATGCTTCTTGGGTCCATGTGAAAATGAAGCACTCACAGCATTGCTTAACGTGACTAAATGCCCCTAGCCCTCTGTGCTTCCTGGTAAGAAATTTTCTCATAGAGACAAAATAGTAAGAGGAGCTTATTGCTGTTCATGGTGTGTTGAATGTTGTTTTCCTTTAAGGGTCATAGAGGCAGCAATGTTGTGCCTGCAACCATGACACTCAAGAGTTTTTAATCTTTGCTCTTCCCCCATCAATAAAAGCACCCTTAATAATTCTTGCACAAACAACATTTTGTAACTGAACTATCTGTAGCACCACAGAGAAAAGAGTAAGAAGTAATTTGTGTGCACTGAGATCATTATTGTGTTGTTAGGAAACAAGTAGTTGAACAAAGCTAAATTCTTCAAAAGCCATGCTCTTGAGAAAAATTAGCATCTACATTGATTCTAAGAGGACACAGTGTTGGCAACTACTGGCCAAAATTGCTAGCAGCTTTATTTTTTATCAGAAAAGTCAGGTTCCCTGCATTTCCAACTCCCTCTTATTATCCCTTGGTGGTTTCTATTGTTTTGGAATCATTCTCTACCATACATAACAAGTACTATTAACCATATGGGATTACACATCTAAATTCCCAGGGAACAGAGAACTGCTGTGAATATTTTTGTATGCCTGCTATATTATTGCCTTAATGCTGCCTCAGATTACTAGAGTAATTTTCACAAAGAATTCCCAAGCAATTGATGTCTCAGGAATAATTCTGAGGAAGAATATACTAAAGTATTGTTCACAAGCACTGTATTGACTCAAAATGTGTACTAACATCGGCCAACCTAAGGCATTTATTTAGAGTCTCGGAACACGGTAAAACAAAATAGT
The DNA here is from genome assembly GCA_029593785.1 of Cabassous unicinctus. Taxonomy (NCBI): domain Eukaryota; kingdom Metazoa; phylum Chordata; class Mammalia; order Cingulata; family Chlamyphoridae; genus Cabassous; species Cabassous unicinctus. Next base: position 14,301 of record JAQZBX010045128.1, read on the forward strand.
AATCCCTAATTTATGCAATTGACCTTGAATCCAGTTAAGCAGGCAACCAGCCTGCTGGTTTTGCACAGGCAGTTTCTCAAACCTATTTGACTCATGTTTATTGATTGCTTTATTGCCATTTCCGTACCAAAAAGGGTTTCTAGATTAAAAAAATAAAAAAGTTTAGCTCTGTGTTCTCTTACACAATTTGCCTTGGCGTCTTATCTCTCAAACTTTTCATTTGAATCTTATGTCACTATTTCAGGGACACAGAGTAAGAAAAGGTAGGTTTACCTATTTACCAAGTGTTTCAAGCTCTTTAAATAAAAGTAAATACCCACAAAGCAGCATTTCAGGTCAGTATTTGATTATGTGATTTGGCCATACTTTTGAGATGTGATAGAGTTAAGTGTGTGGCCATGTTCTATTTCAGAAATTTGCCTCTCATAGCCCGTGTTTGGCCATTTGAATTCAAGTAGGCCAAAACTGAGGAATCCTAATTTAGAATCTTTACTTTGCCCAAACTAGAGTGTCCAGATTTTATATTCAATGAGATATCTCCTGGGATAATGAGTTCTAAATTCTTAAACATACTTTTGTTGGTACAATTTAAATGAACACAGGGAAAAGGTTACTTTTGCCAGACATGTTGGGGTTAGAAGCATTAATGATAAAAAGTTTAAGTCCTGTGCTAACTTTTGTCATTTTAAATAGTCGTGGTATCTCTGCTATACTTTGAGTCCATCAGTATACAAACATATTATAGAGCCCTCATATTTAAAAACGAACCCTCCTGTGATGGCCATGGAGATGTGCCACTCAGATCTCCCTTTCAGAAAGAACTTGCTGATCAGCAGCGAGGAGTGCAGGTAGCTGTAGCAACTTTGGTATCACCACAGCATTTAAATCAAGGCCAGGCTTTCCAAGATAGCTCCCAGCCACCTAATTCCTGGCCATTACTGCCTAATGAGCATTCTTAGTGAGAGAGCTCCCCGATTGAGCTGGCTGAGACTTTCTCAGAGCTGCATGGCAGTCAGATGCTTTTTCTATCCAATCCTCCTTCCTTCCTCCTCTCCTTTCACAGGTGTCAGACCCATGTCATAATCTAAAGGTTTTCCCTGCCACATTATCTTTCACAGGCATTACCCCAATAAATCTCTTGTACTTCTAGCTCCATCTTGGGGTCTGCTTTCCAGCAGATCTAACCAGCACACCTCCCTAAAATTCCAAATTCCTCTCTAGCTAGAATCCCATTTCATTATTCCACTTTACAATAATACTTCTCACAGCAGCTATCTGAACTTGTTGTTTCCATTTCCTACTTCCTGTTCATATGTTATCCCCCATCTATCTGTCTTCTATTGCCAATGCTTCACTGAAAAAGCTATTGTCAAATCTCCAACTACTAACCGCCGTATTACAAATCCAATACAAAGATAACAGGATTGTCATCCTATTGAGATCTCCTAGTGACATTTGACATAATTTTTTACCCCCTTTCCTTAAAATACTTTCCACTTGCACATCAGAGAGGAACCATCAGGCAGGTCCTAGTTAAGAACACAACCTCTGGAATCAGATAGCTTTGATTTAGGTCCTTGCTCTGCAACTCACTAGCTATATGAACTTGGGCAAATCGCTTAACCATTCTGTGCTTCAGTTTCCTCACCTATAAAATGGGGCAATAATGGTACCTACCTCTTGAAATTGTGAGGATTAAACGAGTTTAAGGCAATTAGAACAGTATCTGGCACAGTAATGGCCAGCTATCATCATCATCATGACTGAGTGCCACACTCTTCTGGCTTTCTCCCTACCATTTATGTCTTTGCTACCAGCTCCTTATAAATGAGATTTCTAATGTTGAAACACTCCAGGGCTTGATCAGGCGCCCACTTCTCTAGCTATCCCAGTGAATTAATTGGCACCTAGATACCCATAGCACTTAAATGTATCTCTTTCACCTTGATCCAAATCCAACATCACATTTGACATTTCCAACTCTTGACAACACCTCATCTTGCTAAAATCTATACTAAGCTTCTTCCTCATCCCCACTCCACATTTTCTCATGTGCTCAAGCTAAAAATCTAAGAGTCTTTGATTTCTCACTTTGTCTCATCACTCATATTTAATCTATCTTCATTTCTACTACTACCACTTTGGTATAAGCCACCACCATCTCTAACCTGGATTACTGAAATTGCCACCATCCTGGGCTTCTAGTATTCACTTTTGTTCCCCTCTGCAGTTGATTAAATGCATAATTGCTGAGTTTATTTTTTAATATGTAGTAAAATTATATCACACAAAACTCTCCTTTGGATAACATGGCATTACATTATCTGGTCCCTTCTTCTTCCATCTCCTCCCAGATTTGTTTCACTGATTATGCTCCCAGCTACATGGTCTACTCACTATCCTTTGAACACAATAAACTCTCATCCTCCTCAGCAGTCTTGTGTTTGCTGTTTCCTCTAAATGCATTGCTCTTTTCTGGCTCTTTTCCTGGCTGGCTACTTCAATTCAAATTGTAGATTTCAGCTCAGCTGGCACCACCTCTGAGAGGTCTCCCCTGACCAGTGATCTAAAGCAGGAGTTCTTAACCATTTTTGTTCCATGGACCCCTTTGCCGGTCAGGTAAAAACCACGGGCCCCTTACTAAGTCCACACTATACTGAGTATTATTTAATAAATATATAACACCCTCACCAACATGTTCCCACAAGAATAATGTTTTTTTGAATTTCAATTCAAGCTCATGGACCCCTTGTTAAGAACCCCTAATCTAAAGGAATATACCCCTCTCTTGTTTGCTAGTCTCCGTTAGAATGACCTTTTTCTAGAACACATGAGAATCTGAAATTGTCTTGGTTGTTTATTTGTTTGCTTGTTTATTATCTGTCATTCCACACTAGAATTTAATCTCCTTGAGGGAGAGGACTATCTGACTTATTCACCTCTGTATCCCCACCAGCATTAGCAGTACCTGGCATACAATAGGCACTTAATAAATATTGGCTAAATTAATAAATGAATGACTGAATCTTGGCAGACAGTGAACATTTGTCATTTTAGTCACAGCTTTTAATATATCTGCACTAGAAATTGTAGAAGCCAGATCAACAAAGTGATAATATTAAAAATGTGGAGGAACGGATGTAGCTCAAATGGTTGAGCACCTGCTTCCCATGTACAAGGTCCCACGTTTGATCCCCAGTATCTCCTAAAAACAAACAAACAAATGAAAAAACGAATTCTCATTTGGGGAGTGGATGTAGCTCAGTGGTTGAGCACCTGCTTCCCATATACGAGGTCCTGGGTTCAATCCCTGATACCTCCTAAAAAAAACAAAATGTAACAACTATTTTAATATCAAAATCATTAAAATGCTAACCTCTTTGTCATGGACTGCTATACAACAGTTAGGTTATGTAGATGTTGAGGTGAGAGGAAGTTACCATTTCTTAAACATCTACTATATGACTGGAACTGAGCATATAGTGTATGTGTTTGTCATATGGCCACTTTCTACTTTTATATTAGATCATTTAAAAATAAGCTACAAGATTTATGCATAAACATAAAAGAGAATAGAATTTACACAATGTAATACATTATTTCCTTTTATGTTTGCAAAATACATTATAAATCAGAAAATAAGAAGTAAAAATTATGCCGTATTTTATTATAAATGGGAAATTATATCAAGGAAGGTATTTTAAAAGATAAAAATGACAACTAGCACTGACTAAGGATTTGCTCTGTGCTGGGTGATTTGCTTAGCACTTTAGCAGTAGGAATTTAGTGAGGTAACCTGTCCATTTTATAGATTTAAAACATTGAGGCTTAGAAAAGTTCAGGAACTTGGCTAAACTCACTCAGCTGATAATTATCTCAGCCAACATTTGAACCCAGATCACTCTGACTTCAAAGCTCTTAACCATTGCTAGGCAATCTTTATATTGGTTCTAGAGCATGAAAAGGAAAGTTGCTTTAATGAGTAAAAACTGAGTACTTTACTGCTCCAGCTTTAACAGTAAAACCCACAAGGGATGTTTCCTCTTGGTTCAAATAATATTTTTATTATAAATTAAGTTATAAAAGTATCTGATGAGCTCCCTCACCAGAGAGACTTAGATCTGTCTCTGCAGCGTGTGGTTGAAGCTCTGTGGGATTCTTTATAGTCTATTAGGCTGTAGCAAACTCTCTCGGGTGTCTTGCTTTCATGAGCACTAAAATCGGCACGAGTATTGAAGGGAAGACTTGAAAGGCCGTCTGAGCTGACCCAGAGTCTGAATGCTCCTTGCCTGTGCTCCCTAGTAACAGATTCTGGCATAATCAATCCCAGATTTTCGTTCATAGCCAGCAGCAACTGTACATGCTGTGCAGGCGGCACTTCAAACTCCCGGAGGGATGAAATGCCTCATCGCTCAGCAACCACTTTGGCAGACTAAAGGGTGACATTGATTGGCTCTGAACAAGTGAGTAAGAGAAACAGTATCCAAATCTCAGGAGGAAAATATGATAGTAAAGAAAAAAAAAAAAACATTCTGCTGACTAAAAATAAATAAATAAAGCCCTTTTTACCCCAGATCTTAAAAACTTGCATGTACCCATAAAATAAATGCAAATATATTTGCAGTGAAAAATCCAGGTCATAAAACGAGGGTTCCAACAAAGCCATCCTTAGGAAATGACACATGACAGTTATTTTATTCACGTATTTATTCAGTATAGTTACTGAGTACCTATTATGTGCCAGATACTGTTCTAGGCCCTAGGGATACAGCCTGAACAAAAAGTCCCTGATCTCAAGGAGAAAGACAAATAAATAGATAATATATCAGCTGGTGATAAGTACTAGGAAGAAAATAAAGCAAAAATAAGATACAATGTTCTGTGAGGAGGAAAAGAGACGCTGCTTCAATATAGTAGTCAGGGAAGGAAGGAAGGCCTATTTGAGAAGAGAACTGAAGGAGATAAAGGAGTGAGACATCCTGAGATTTGTGCAAAGAGCGCCTAGCAAGACCATAGGCCCTGAGGTAGGATGGTTCATGAACCATTTGAAGAACAGCAAAGAAACCAAAGTGGCTTAAGCAGAGTGAAAGGGGGACTAGGAGGAACAAGAGGTAGTCTGGGGCCAGGCCAGTTACCCTCTGGTAGTTTATGCTAGGACTTAGGCTTTAATTCTGAGTGAGGTAGAAAATGATCGGAGAGTCGTAAGCAAAGGAGTGACATGCTAGGAATTCATAATCTAAAGAGACCACTCTGGATAATAGGAAATAGGAGGCAAGGGGGAAACAGGGAAATCAGTAGGACAGTACTCCAATTGTCCAGCAAAGACTTGATGGTTTGAACCAGGGTAGATTCAGCGAGGGTCATGAGAAAGGGCCAGAGCTGGATATATTTTGAAGGTAGAGCTGACAGGCTTTGCTGATGATTTGGATACGGGGCGTGATAGAACGAGAGGGTGGTTTAAGAGTGATTCTTGGCATTTATGGTGGTCAGGAGAACTGGAGAAGAAACAAATTACTGAATGTAAAAAAATCCAGAGTTCTTTTGTAGCCCTGTTAATTTTAAGATGCCTTTAAATATCCAGGTGGAGTCAATAGTTGGATATAGGCATCTGGAGTTCAGGGGATAGATCCAGGATGGAGATATAATTTTGGGGATTGTCCCCAAATAGGGGACATATCTAAACTCATGGGCCTAGAAAGATTACCAAGGAAAGGAGGCACAATAATAACAGCTAACATTCGAGAGTATTTAGTATGTGCCTATGTGCCAGGCACTATTCTAAGTTAAACTTTCTTAACCCTCATAGCAACCCTATGAGGTAGATACCATCATTCACCACTTTACTCAAGAGGAAGCTAAGGCATAGAGGGATTTCAGTAATTTGTCCCAAATCATACAGCTAGATACGTGGAAGAGGCAAGATTCAAACACAGGCAGACTGGTTCCAAAGCCTTCCACAGCGAAGGCTCAGGTTATGCGTTACCACTTTCAGACCCTGTTTCTGTGCCATGTACTCTCCAGTGATGGCTGGGGAAAAGAATGAAAATAAAGTTTTGCACCATTTAAATTCTAGACCCATACAATCGTTAACACTAGAAAATGGAAGATGCATAAACAAGTTGTTAAAAATAAAACACAAAATCAAACAAATCCACCCTAGAGAAGTTACTGTCTTTATCTAGTGATGAGAAAGAGGAGCAGTGTGTGAAAACAGTAGGGCAGCTACAATGGTATATTTGCCCATTCTTGCATAAGTGATTTTCTAAAGGCATGGCAGCAAGAGTGGCGATGGCCTATATTCACTTATAGATAGACACGTGCACATACCTGCCAGCAAACATGTCCCTTGTTTCCAAGCAAATGATTCTACGAATTCCTCCAAACCAGTTGTGGTTTATGGGGAAAAAAATATGCCTAATGTAAGCTATAGACTATAGTTAGTAGTACTATTTGGATGTTCTTGTATCAGGTTTAACAAATGTTCCACAACAATGCAAGGTATTGGTGGTAGGGTGGGGTGGGGATCCTGTATGTTATGCATGATTTTGTAAACTCACTTTTTAAATTAAAAAAGTGTTATGAGAATTTAAAAAAATGTTTTTTCTTTCAAATTTTTTGTTAACTGATAAGATCTGCATCACACTGCCAAATCCATAACTTAATTTAGAGAATATCCCTTATTAGAGACAGAGGAAAAGTGTGCAAGGACACAGGCCTGCTTTTAGATATAGTTTACTTGTAAAGTAAATTACTTTTTTTTTTTTAAGATTTATTTATTTATTTTATTTACTTATCCCCCCCCTTGCTGCTTGTGCTGCTGTGTCCATTCGCTGCGTGTCTTCTCTGT